>VZRO01005204.1:69569-95826 GCA_013397915.1 Daphoenositta chrysoptera | reverse complement strand
TCTCGGGAACCGGGCTGGGGTCGGTCGGGGAACAGGGCTGAGGGGGATCCGGGGAACCGGGCTGGGGGGCTCCGGGCTGGGGAGCTCCGGGCCGGGGGATGTGCGCTGTGGGACGGGGCTGTGCTGCCTGCGGTGTGCCCTGCAGCCAAGGAGCCCCGTCACACCCCAAATCTATATTTGCCTTCTCGCCCCCGCCAGGACAGCGGGGAGAAAGCAGATCCTGCGCCCAGGGTAAGCAGGGCCCCACCCGGCAGGGTCAGGTCCTGCCCCCAGCGCCCCTGGGTGCCCCCCCAGACCCTGCTCACTCTGCTGCTTAGTGAAACCCTGGAACCCCCTCAATTTAATGCAGAATAAACCACACAAAGTACCCCCAGATCCAGTAACGCGGGCTAATTACATTAATGATACTTATTAGGACAGTTGGGTTGGGGGGACCTGGGAGCTGATGCAGCCTCATCTAAAAGAATTTTGGGCAAGAATGGCTGGTTTGGGTGCAGGAGCTTTAAAGTCCCTTCCCTGGTGTAGCTATCGCTGTCCTTGTCTCCGTCTCCATCCCCCTCCCCGCAGCTGGGTGGGCCCCCTCCCCTCCAGCTGAAAGCAATGATCCCCCCTGGTTATAGGCAGCAGCTCCCGGCTCCCTCTCTGCTCCTGGGGGAGGGCGAGACTGGAGGAGCTCTCAAAGGTGAGCTGGGAAGAAAAAAACTTCCCTAAAATGCCCTCTTTGTGCTTTACTTTTCTGGTGTGTTTAGCTTTGTGGAGGGGGTGTCTTTTGGCCTTGTTTATGCAGTGTGCTGAATGGCTTTGGTGTTATTGTAAGTGCCTAATTTGCCTGATGCTAATTAGGGCCCTGGGAAGCACAGGGTGAGGTGGCAGTGGCGGGTGAGGGCAGCAGTGTGTTCAGCCCCTGCTTGGTTCTCCCTCGGCAGAGGTTTTGTAGCCGCAGGAGCCGTGTGTGACCCCAGCGATGGAGCCAGGACCCCCCGTTCTCCGTGGCCCCTCTGCCCTCCCTGAGCCCCCGAGGCCGAAGGCAGCGGGTGGATGTGCCTGGCAGAGCCTCCGCTGCCTCCGTCTCCACAGGCAGAAGAAGAAAGTGGCTTATTCCGCCCACATCTACAAGCTCCTAAACCGGGTAAGTCCCGGCTGGGCTGGGGTGCAGCCTCCTGCTTCCCGAGCTCCGCCTGCCCATCCGCCTCTCCCTGGGTGCGGCTGCCCAGGGCAGTGGTGCCACCATCCTGGAGGGGTTTAAAGGATGCCAGGATGTGGTGGGTTAATGGAGGCCGTAGCAGTGCTGGGGGAATGGTTGGATTTGATCTTTTTGGGCTTTTCCAACCTGAATGATTCCACGGTCCCACGCTGACACTGTGGTGGCTGGGGCTGGGCAGTGCCAGCTGTGCTGATGCTGTTGGTTGCTCTCCCCACAGACGTGTTCCACTGGGGATTCCTGCCTGGTGGCTTCCGTGCTGGCCTGGCTGGGCAGTCCCCAGCTCCTCGGGGATGTGGCCCTGGAGGCCTCCCGGCTGTCCCGCTATAGCAGGAGGAGCCACCTTGGCCAGCGTGAGGTGCTGCTGGCCACGAAGCTGGTGCTGCTGCGTGAGCTCTACAAGCCTCCTCCAGGATCCTGAGCCGTGAGCTGAGGCAGGGTGGAACAGTCTTTGTCGTATTTTAATGTGGTTTTGGTAAATAAAGTAATTTTTGGCATTGTTTAACAGAGCCTCCTCCCTGGGCTGGCACTGCCAGCACTGAGAACAGCAGTTCTGGGTACCTGTGTGCCCCAGGAAGGGGTGCAGGAGGGGGTTGCTCACACACACCTGCCTCAAAAAATACTCCCAGGCCAGTCCTGCCAGCAGAGAAATTGTCCCCAGAGGTCCAAAGGGGCCCTGCTGGGCCAGGGCAGCCTCTTGTCTCTGCCAGCCCAGGCTGCCCTGAGGGGGCTGTTGGGCAGCTGGGTGCATCTTTGCACCCTGTGTGGCCAAGAAAAGCAAAAAGTGAAAGGTTGGTGTTATTCCAAGCCCCAGGGGAATGCCAGGCTTGGAGGCAGCAGCATTTCCTGGTGCTGCTGTGCCAGGCTGGCACTGAATTACCCATTTCCAGGCTCTCCGTGGAGCCCCTGCACATACCAGTCCCAGGGATGGCTCCAGGTTCTCCAGCTTCCTGCCTTCAGCTCCAAATCCTGCCATGGGGATGGGCAGTGCCCGGCCACCTGCCTGCCCAGGGAGAGGTCTCAGTGAAGTGCCAGCAGCTCCTGGCAGCACTTTCCTCCCTGGGGCAGCCTTTCCAGCTGCTGAGCTTGCACTCCCAGGAGGCTGGAAAAGGTATGGACCTTTCCACGGGGATTGGGCCTTGTGACACTGGCATGAGCTGAAAGCTGTGAAGGTCCCTGGAGAGGGAGGTGGTGACAGGTCTGCCCACCCTGGAGGCTGCCTCACCTGCTGGGCTCTGCAGGGATTTGGGGGGAACTTGCAGGACTGTGGGGTGGCAGATCTGGGACAGTGACACCCACACAGGTACGGTGTAAGTGCTGTAGCTCCTGGCTACAGCTGCTGGTGGCTCTGGCTGTGTCCCCAAGCTGCTCCTGTTTGCTCTCTCCCCTCTCCTGGTGTATCCAGGACCTGTGTGGTGTTTGGACTGTCACCTACCAGTGTCCTTTGGCTGTTTCCCTGTTAAATATCAGGATAATGGATGTCCTTAAGGAGCAGGTCCTGCCCCAGGACTGAGGGTTGAGTTTTGATGTCCTTGCTGCCTGCACTGCCTCATTGTCACACCCCCTGCTGAGGAGCTTCAGCTCAGTCCAGTCCCTGTTCTGGCAGCTCTGACTCTTCGGGTTGATAAGGATTGGCTCAAATCTATGGATTTGGGGCCAAATTCTATAGGAAAGTCCTGGCCTTTGTAGAAATAAGAGCTGCAGCTGAACCTGAGGACACACCCAGGCCATTTTACCCTCAGCATTCCTGGCTGGGGTCTGTTCAACCTGCCCCAAAAGCTCAGGGAGGGGAAAGGGGGGGTTCCATGCCCTCTGATACACTGCTTTGGAGCTGCATCACCCTGTCATTTTTTTCCTCTTGTGTTACTGCAAGGAAAAACCCAGAAGAGCATTCACTCAGTGCTTCTTGTCCCTGCAGACAGCCTGGAGCAGTTTCCCTCTTTCTTCTTTCGTCTTTATTTGTGTATTTGGAGCCCCAGCTGCTGCTGGGAGGGTGACATGTGGAGCTGCTCTTGTGCAGTGTGGCTGCCTGACTTCTTAGCCTCTGCAGTAATGGAGTGGGAGATCACAGCCTGGAGGGGAAGCTGAGCCTGGAGCTGTCACCAGCTCTCTCAGGGGAAGCAGCTGGAGCAGAGGAGATGCTGGGAGAGATCACCTGGGGGGGTTCCTGGCCAGGGCAGGAGATTTGATGTTATCAATGGAACTCTTCCTACCTGAAAACTTGTAGCTCAGCTGGGCTCTAGAGAGACAAAATATTGGCTGGCACAGGGTGCCCAGAGCAGCTGTGGCTGCCCCTGGGTCCTGCCAGTGTCCAAGGCCAGGCTGGAGCAGCCTGGGACAGTGGGAGGTGTCCCTGCCCATGGCAGGGGTGGGACTGGGTGGTCTTTAAAGTCCCTTCCAACCCAAACCATGCTGGGGTTCTGTGGTGTCTCAGGTGCATCTCTGCATCTGGTGCTTGATCTTAGCCTCACCACTGACTCAGTGGATCCTCAGCTCTGTGGGACCTATTCTTCAGTATCTTTATTTGGTCTTTTTTCCTGTTTATCTTGTCCTGCCTTCCCCACACAAGCCCTGCCTCTCCCCCTGTATTTTGTCCTTATAATCTTACTGATTTTGGAATTGAGAGTTCTTGTGTAAGAGATACCCTGTTCTGAGGGCAGTGAGGGAGTCCCCATCCTTGGAAGGATTTGAAAGCCCCGTGGATGTGGCACTTGGGGGCATGGGTCAGTGGTGGCTTTGGCAGTGCCATGGGGAGCAGTTGGACCCGATGATCTCAGAGAGCTTTTGCAATCTAAACATTCCTAAATAGGGATCTGAAGCACAAGATGAATCAAGTGACTTCTCAAAAGATTCTCTAGAGTCCAGTTTGGGGGAAGAGGGAAATGTGCTCCACTGCCCCTGTGGCAGCAGGAATTCCTTATGAATGGGCAGCCCCTGGCACACCCAGGGACGGGCAGGGGCCCCTGTGCCAGACCCCCATAAAAGTCTGCATTTATTGTTTCTTTTGCACTTGCACTCTCTGTTCATAATTTCAACCTTCTTCTCCAACCTATGGGAAGCACATGGATGCAATTCCTGGATTAAAAAACAGAAAGTAGTGATTTATTCCCACAGGGGGAAGTGCCCGTTGAGACTGCATACACCTTGTGGATACCCTTCAAAAAACTGGTTTCCTCTGTCACCCCAAAAAGCAGCTTTGGCAGAAGCAAGAGGATGAACCCACAAGTAGCTGGGCCTGAAAGGGCTTTTCAGGATGAGTTTTTTTTTGTTGTTGTTAATTTCTTCTATTATCTTTTTTAGCTCTGTTTGTAATAGAAGACAGAAGCTCAGACAGGCTGAGGAAGTGGAAGGGTTAAACACAAACATGGTGCTTTTATCAGTCTGTAGATCCAGAATCAACCAACAAAGGTTGATTGGAACTCTGAAGGAGGAGCAGGGCTCTCACAGTTTGCTGTTCTCAAGAGTGGACTCATGCTATTCCTGTTGCCTGTGCTCAGGATGGTGTTGGCCTTTCCAAAACTCAGATCTGAACCCAAACCAGATCTCTCATCTGCAGGACACAGCTGTGGGATTTACAGCTCTGGCTGGAGACTTTGTAGTACATGGTCCTAAAAGCTTTCGGAAAACAAGGAGTGGAGCTGCTCTGGGCTCCAGCAAAATAGGGGAAAAGCCCATTAAAAGCTCCTGCTCCTTGTCCCAAGTGTGAGGAGGGATGAGCTCATGTCCTCTCTTTGGGGTGCTGCCAGTGATGAACTGAAAATGGGCTGTGGAGCACATCCCTGTGCCTGGGCAGGACCCCTGCCAGGTGTCCAAATCCTCAGAGGGTTTGCTTTTAAGTACTGGATTGAGTTTTACCTGATCCCAAAAAACAGGGGGCAGGGTTGGGGCTGGGCTTGCTCTGGGACTGAGAGCAGGTCAGTGTGAGAGGTGTGTGCCAGGCCTGTGCCAGCTCCAGGTATGGCACAGAGCCGTGGCACGGCCAGGAGGTCACTGGGGACAGCAGAAGGGACATGGCTGATGTCCAGGCAATAGAAATCAGAGCCTGGCTCAGCCAGGGCACCCCGTCCCCATTGCTGCGGTGCCCAGAGGGGTCCTGGGGGCTCCAGCATCCCCCCACCCCTGATTGCTGGAATGCCCCGGCCCAGGCTCAGGTGCCTGTGGGGGTGAGCGTGGCCCTGCAGCTCAGCCCAGCACAGGGCTGGGCACACGATGGCAGCTCTGTGCCAGGTGTGCCCGAGTTCAGGCAGGGCATCAGCCACGGGGGCCACCCGGCTGGGCCTGCACACCTCAAAATCCCAGCTCTGCATCTCACCCGAGGCTTGCACAGGCTTCTCTGGGACGTAGCTTCTGCCTGGGATAGAAGGGTGGAAATGAGGAGAAAACAGATAAACACAGAGATTTCTCAGAAAAATGCTTTAAGGGCTACAGCTCCTCTGCTCTGGAGACAGGCTGGGAGAGCTGGGGGTGTTCAGCCTGCCCAGAGCAGCTGTGGCTGCCCCTGGATCCCTGGCAGTGCCCAAGGCCAGGCTGGACATTGGGGCTTGGAGAAACCTGGGACAGTGGGAGGTGTCCCTGCCCGTGGCAGGGGGTGGCACTGGATGGACTTTAAGGTCCCCTCCAACCCAAACCATTCTGGGATTTTATCAGGTTGTTCTCTGATGCTTTAACTGCCTGATCTCTCTACAGAAACATGAGTTTTGCTTTTGGTCAGTTACATTGATTCTTCATTTCTTCTTTCTTAGCTTCCTGTAGTATTTCTTCTATTTCATGAGGCAGGGCCCCTTCCTCCTTTCCACAATTCCCCTGCTGGTAAATGGCTCCGTGGGCTGCCCCAGCAGTAACCGTTTGTGAGGGGGCAACTGTGCCCTTCCCTCTTCTCTATTTTTTCAGAAAGGGAAGTAATAAAGAAAATTAGAAACACATCAAAATTTCCAGCCCAACACACACACATTGATGTTAAGGTCTCGAGCCAAGGAGGAGGATGTCAAACTGTAAACAACCTAAATATTCACTTCCCAGGCTTTTTATAATTAAAGTGGATACAGTGTTTTCTTTTATGGAGTTTTCCAGGAAGTTTTATGAAGACAGAAATGAGACTTCCCAAGCCTGTAATGTGACTGTTGCACAAATCCATGACCATTTATAGTGGGAGAACATTACCATCCCCCTCAGGTCAGCGTGTGCAGAGCCAGACACCCTGCGAAAGAACCCAGATGAAGCAGAGTCCTCAAGGCCTTTGCTTCTCATAAGGGGAAATCTTTCCCAAAGCTGTTCCTGAGAATCCTCTTGAGGATGTTTGTCTTCCTGGGAGCAGAGGGTGGAGGAGCCAGAGGCAGCGTGAGCGGTTGTGAGGCTGCCGTGTCCCTCAGCAGCATCCAACAGCTTTGTTTCCTCTCCAGGAAGGAACTGCCCCGTGGCAAAGCTTCACTATGAGCACCTCTATTTACATCCAGGTCTGTGATTCCCCAGGCTGGCAAGGGCTGGGAATCCAGCCAAAACCACCAGACTCAGCTGAACAGAAGGGAAACATCTTGAGATGTTCACCAGGTGTGACTGCAGCCAATTCTGCAGCTTCCTGGGTAAGAAGCCATCCCTGCTCTCCTGGAGATGTGGCACTGAGCCACAGCCAGCCCAAGCACCATTCTGGGATTCTATGACAAGGGATGGAACCCCAGGTCAGCCACTGAAATCTCAGGCTCCTGTACCCAGTCTTCACAGCACAGTGTTGGGGAGTTATTACCCTGTTACCCCAGTACCTGACATCCAAATGGTTTCCATTAAAATGCATTAAAGAAACAAAAATGAAGTTTTTATAGTGTGAAGATCTTTGACAACACTCACCCAGCTCCACGGTCCCTCCTCACTGTCCCCAGCACGGTTCTTCATCCTTCCCCACCTGCCGTGGGCCTGAGGCAGCCCAGCAGTGCTGCTCCTGCATCCAGGCAGCTGGAATGTCACAGGGATGGGAGCAAACCCCTCCTCCAAACATCCACTCTCGGAGAGGAGGACCCGGCTCCAGGCTGAGGGCAGTTTTCGCCTGCCTGGAGCCACGAGACCGAGGCTGGAGGGGTGCCTGGAGCAATTGCTGCTCACCCGATCCAACAGAGGGTAAGTGCAGCTTAAACCCCTCATGATGGATGTTTGTTTAATTTGTGCTCTTCCCTCCTAAAACTCCCACTGACGGAACCCCGGCACAGACGAGCTGTCCTGGCCCAGGGCTGTGTTTACACTCAGCCAGTCCCCAGTGTCTGACGAAAGCTCTCACCGCAGCTTCACCCTGCGATTCCTCATCCTCTCCAGGCAGACACAGAGCAGCTCATTCCCTTCTTTTCCATGGCAGCCCTGTATTTATTGGAGGAGGGTTATCCCAGCAGGGCAGGGAGCACAGCTGCAAAGGAGAGGCTGGAGGCCAGCTCAGCCCCAGCTGTCCCAGGCTTGCTCCTCTGCACCAAACAACCCAATTCTTTCACTCTTCCCTCAGAGATCACATTTTCTAGATTTCCTCTAATCCTCACTGCGAGCAAAACAAGGGGGGGTTTTCAGGACATGTTGTAGGAAGGAAGGAGCAAGTTGCCATCCCAGTCCTTGCAGGTGGGATCTGCTGTGGGATCTACTGAGGGATTCCAAACTCAGCTGGCATTGTGTAAGCATTGCAAAAGCACAGGATGGGAAGCAAAGGCAGCAAAGCAGTTCTGGAAGGACCAACCACCTTTGTCCAGGCTTCAGAAACCAAGATTAGTGCATCCCATAAACATCCAGCTCCATCAGAATTCCTCATCCCAGCTGATGTGACCTAAAGGATCCTGAACTTGGCCATTTTCATGAAATAGGTGATTTATTGGGTCTTCTTTGTCCATCAGCTCTCTTGCTTCCTGCAGATGCCTCAAGCAATAGCACAGAGCACCTTCACCTGCAGCAGCCCCCACGTTCCCTGCCCTCCCCTGGGCCAAGGGAGGAGGTGCCAGACCACACCATGGCCCTTGGATATGATGCTGCTTGTCCTAACCATAAAAAAAAAGCAGCTCCTAACTTAGCTATCAGAAAAAAAGTCTTTGAAGAATAATTACAGTCTCCCTATATTGCTTTTCTCCCCTAGTAGTTATTCTATTCTATTCTATTCTATTCTATTCTATTCTATTCTATTCTATTCTATTCTATTCTATTCTATTCTATTCTATTCTATTCTATTCTATTCTATTCTATTCCGTTCCATTCCATTCCATTCCATTTTAATTTTACACTTAGCTATTTCTCTTCCCTTTTATTCTGTTCTATTCCATCCCATCCCAAGCTAGGCCAGCTGCAATGGTGTGCCATTCCATGTGGGAATGGTAATTTAAAGGGCAGGTTTCCAGCTACCTAAGATGCAGTGAAATCCCTGGGAAGATCCCTCATAGACACCTGGGCTTCCAATGCCAGAAGAATGTCAAAAATCTACATAGGCATTTCCTTTATCTCAAAATCTTCAAAATCCCTGGATCTAACACAAACTGGCACCCTGAGCTCAGCTGTGTGGTATCAGCATAACTCAGGATGACAACCATCCATTCGTCATCCAACACCGTGTCATCCGAGCAAAAGGACTCCTGAGGGCATGAACTTTCCCAATCAGTCATTGAAAAATGTGTTGCAAATGTCAAAAAGCTTCTTCCCAACCACCTCAGCGCAGCATCCAGGGCCTGGGGCCCTCCTGGCTGTGGGAGAACAGTCCCAGACATGAGCTGAACATGGCCAAATGCACCGGAGGCTGTGAGCAACAACCTCCAGTTCCTCTGTGCTCCAGTTCCTGGGAAAACTGTCAATGGCTCTGCGGAAGACCCAAAAAAAACCCCCCAAAAATCAAGGGTGGCGAGTCCGGGGCACAGGGTGCCCAGAGCAGCTGTGGCTGCCCCAGCCCTGGCAGTGCCCAAGGCCAGGTTGGACGGGCCTTTGACTGATCTGGTCTAGTGGAAGGTGTCCCTGCCCATGGCAGGGGGTGAAACTGGTGATCCTTAAGGTCTCTTCCAGCTCAGACCATTTTGGGATTCTGTGGGCATAGCTCAACAGAGATTCTAAAGAAATAGAAGAGCCAAGGAGAGGTCCTGGATGTCCACTTGAGTGGTTTCCAACTAGCTTGGCATGAAAGAGTTTTGCCTGGACCCTGGAGCCCAGGACGTGTCTGACTTTACTTCTGGCTACCAGAATTCATGATCAGCAAATATGTGATGGGCCCAGGCAGGGGAGGGTTTTGTGGATTTGAAGTGAAGTGATCAAGGGCAGTTGTTTGAGAGGGAGCTGGGCTCAGCCTCCCCAGGTCTCTGTGTGCATGAGGCAGCCAGAGCTTGCTGAAGAAGGGTAAAATAAGGACAGTGTGGCAAGGAAAAGAGACGAGGATGGTGAGTTTGAGCTAGAAGAACCCAAGGGCCAGAGGAAAATAAAAGAGACGTTGAACTGCACGAAGTTCCTGCCAGCTCATTTCCTCGGGTCCCTCTGGATGGCAGCACAACCCTCCGCTCCATCAGCGGCTCACGCGGCTTTGTGTCAGTGTAAACGCTGTGTCCCATCGCCAGATCATTAATGAAGAGAAATTCCCAGCAGGAAGCTCTGGAGGAAGAGCAGGAGGTAAATGTGTGAAGTAGAAGGAGTCAAGAAGCAGGTACTGACTTGCTGGGCTCCAAACAAAGCCAGACCCATCCAAGTGTTCGGTGGGTGACTCCTACCACGGCTCAGCCAGCAGCTCCTGCAGTCTCCTCACGACTCCCACGCGTGTTTGGGGTTACAGGGCTGGGATCTGTCGAGCTGTGGTGGCAGGACCGACAGGACGGGCAGCTGTCACTGCACTGCCCTGCCACCAGTGGCTGCTTCCTGGTGTCCCCATCCCTGCTCACTGCCCTTGCCCTGCAGGCTTGCTCTGATCAGGGCAAGGCCACCCAAAGAGCTCAGGAAGTCATTCGTTTCCACTATAAACACACAGGAAGTTTCTCCTCAGGTTATTTCCTCCTCCTGTCCCCTTTCTTCTGGTACCAGGCAGCAATGACCGGAAAAGGCTCAGACCCCACCCCTGTTCCCCAGTGCTCTGCCTCCCCTCCCTACATTCTTCCATGCTCGGGGAGGCCAGGAGAGCATCCTGCACGGCTGGTGGCCTTCATCCTCACTGAAAGAGTCAGCAGAAGCTTGTGCAGCCTCTTCCTTGGCAGCAGCTCGCTCTGACACCCCTGGTGCCTGCAGGGATAGAAATCATGGATAGTGGGACCTTCTGAGGGGATGAGCTGCAGAATGTGCCCCGGTGCTGGTGCCAGGACGGGGTGGCCAAGTCGAGAACCTGGGCAGGGCTGGGTTCATGCTGTCCCTCCTGGCTAAGGACAGCACAAGACGGAGCTGCTCCGTCAGGGAATGGGGCTGGGGTCCTGCCCTGGGATCCCCTCCAGCCTGGCCCCAGTGAGGGGGCTGCAGCCCAGGCAGGACGGGGCAGTGGAGATGGGACTGCCAGGGGCTGTTTGGATCCATGCTAGGAGGCAGCCAGAGGCTGGACATGAGACCAGTGCCACCTCTGTCACTTTGGGAGCTGGATGTGAATGGAGAGAAAGCGTTTGAGAGGGTCACACAAGTGTTTGTGTAGCTCAGAAAAGAAGGTCAGATAGGCTAGGACAGGACAGGTCAGGATAGGATAGGATAGGATAGGATAGGACAGGACAGGACAGAACAATGGGAAACAACCTACAATGACCATCTACTCCAACTGCCTGACCACTTCAGGGATGACCAGAAGTTACAGCACATTGTTAAGGGCACTGTCCAAATGCCTCTTCAACACTGACAGGCTTGGGGCATCAACCACCCCTCCAGGAAGCCCATCCCAGTGTCTGACCACCCTCTTGGTAAAGATGCTTCCCCAATGTCCAGTCTAATCCTCTCCTGGTGCAGCTTAGAGCCATTCCCAGGCATCCTGTCCCTGGATCCCAAGGAGAAGAGCTCAGTATCTCCCTCTCCATGTCCTCTCCTCGGGAAGCTGCACAGAGCCACGAGGTCACCCCTCAGCCCCCTTCTCTCCATGTCTTCCAGCCCATCATCAGCTTGGTTCTCCTTCTCTGGACACATTACAGGGCTTTCCCATCCTTCTCGAATATTGGGACCCAGAACTGCACACAGTTTAATACATATCCTATATATAGGATCAGAGTTACTAGATAAATTTGACTTAGAATGGGAAAATCAGGCTCTGGAAATGGCATGAGGGACCACAGCCAACCTGGGAGCTCACATCAGCAGGTTGGGAAATCTGGAGCAGAACTGGGATCCCACACCTCTGGTGCCACCCACGGCTCAGGAAAGACCGGATCCCTGGCAGTTCCCATAGGGACACAGGAGGGTTCTTCCATCTGGCAGGGAAAAGGAAGAATGCACGCCAGAGCTGTTGGCCAACAGAGATGTGTGGAACTGGGAAAGAGCACATTCTTTACAGGGGAGGTAATTAATTGTTGGAGCTGCTCATTAAGACCTTGGCAGGCTCAGTACTGACAGCCAGAACTGGGGCTCCAGACCTTTGCTACAAGAGGTTTTTCTTCAAATATGAGTTATTCCAGTGCTGTCCTGCATCACCCAATGTTTGCTTCAGAGTCAATCCTGTGTTGGGACACTGGGTTGAAGTGTGGCCTTTGGAGCTGGGGAGTTGGAGCTGACCATGATGGTCCTGCAGGTGTCACACCTGAGAGGGCAGTGATGGCTTCTGGGCCAACACATCACACAGGTCTTTACTCCATCTCTAAGTGAGGGAATCCTCTGGAGCTCTCACTTAGTCCCTGTGTGCTTGCAACCAAATCCCTACCCAGCAACAGGCTGGGAGAGCCAGGGGTGTCCAGCCTGGAGAAGAGAAGGGTCCAGGAAGATCTTAGAGCCCCTTCCAGTGCCTAAAGAGAGCTGGAGAGGGACTTGGGACAAGGGCCTGGAGAGACAGGACAAGGGGGAATGGCTTCCCACTGCCAGAGGGCAGGGTTAGATGGGATATTGGGATGAAATTCATCCCTGTGAGGGTGGGGAGGCCCTGGCACAGGGTGCCCAGAGCAGCTGTGGCTGTCCCAGCCCTGGAAGTGCCCAAGACCAGGTTGGACGGGGCTTAAAGCCACCTGGGATAGCGGAAGGTGTCCCTGCCATGGCAGGGGGCAGCACTGGATGTGCTTTAAGGCCCCTTCACCCCCAGACCACTCTGGGATCCCACGACAGCTGAGGCAACCGTGAGGTCCTCTCTCACCTCGCTCTCCTGATCCCACCCAGGGTGAGCAGTTCCCAGTGCCCAGTGCCACTCAGGCCTGGATTGACCCTTGATCACACATCAGTTTCTGTCGTGGTCTTTCACATTTCTGACACCTGGCACCAGCAGACGTTGTCTTTACACCGGCCGTTGTGTCCTTGGAATTCACAGGTCTGGGAACAGCATCTCCCAGTCAACCCCTTCACTCCTCCTTGGTAAGAAAAGTGGGAAAACCAAAATATAGGTGTTGTTTCAGGGATGCCAGTTGAAGCTGTGCTGGCCCTGCCCAGGCTGTTTGCAGTTAGCAGCTTCTCTGAGAGTGTGAACACCCAAGTGCCACTCACGAGGTGACCTGCGCTCCCCCCACACGGAGCGGGTGCCAAGAGGCTGCACCTCGCCAAGTGTTTACAGTAATCCTTGGCAGGGACCCAGGGCTGCAACAAAGACATCTGCTAATCTGCAGAGAGGAGCTTTCAGGAAAGAGAGGCTTGAGGGTTTCAGGGAAACTCTGCTCCCAGCCAGGCTCTGCGAGTTACAAACTCGCCTGTCCCGGCTGGAGAAGCACACCTGAGTCTCTCGAGACTGGGATTTGTCTCAGACAGCAGTTCCCAGTGGGTTCCCTCTCTTGGATTAATTATTCTGCAGCGCTCGTGGCCTCTGTCCTCGTTCCTGGAGCCTCCTGGCTGTGCCGGGATCAAAGGGGATCCTTGTGAGACATCCACGTGGGACCTGAGCCGGGCCAGGCACTCAGTGCCCGAGCAGAGTTGCTCCCCCCTTCCCTCCTCGAATCACGAGGCCGCGGGAAAATGGGGCAAGGAATGAGGAGCTGGCGAGAACCCGGCAGCAGAACAAAGCCTGATCCTGCTGCCATGGAGCTCAGCCACACTGTCTGTCCCCATCAGAGCCAGGTGCCAGGTGCTGTACAGAGTTTGGGGCTCACCAAGAGGAGATTTCCTCACATTCCCTCACCTCAAGATGCCAAACCAGGCAGGTGCAGCTCCTCCGCCCCGATTCAAACTCCCTCTTTGGAAATACTCATCCATACTTTTATGGCTCTGAGAAAAATAAGCCAATTTCCCAGGAAATGTGCTCAAAATCCAGGCAGATCTGAAGTTTTAAGGGCTTGCCTTCTCTGAAGGGTGCAGCCTGCTTCCTGCATGGTGCCTTGGCAGTCCCATCTCCTGGGCAGAGTCCTGCTTGGACACCGTGTCCTTGGAGAGAGGATAAAGCCTTTCCTTCTGAATCCCGGCTGGCTCCTGCACAGCTCCTCTCCCTCTGGAGGAGGGAGGCTCTCGGTGTCAGGCTGGGAAATCACATGCTCGATGGCTCCAACATGAGGTAATTGTTTTTGGAAGAGACCTGGTGCTGGTTGGGTTTGCTGCTTTGTCAGGCACACACGGATGTGGGGCAGGGGCACGAGTGACCGGGACCGGACCCAGGCCAGCCTCCTCCAGGCACTGCTGGGTGCAAAGATCCAAGTGCCCATTTCCAGCACCAGTAATTCCTGCAGAAACGGCTGCCAGGGGTTGGTGGGTGCAGTGACACTGGGGGATCTCTGCATGGGGGTCACAGGGACCTGTGAGTCCCCCCTGTGCTCTTGTCCCCAAACCAGGAGCTACCATGGGGGCAGCACCAGTCCAGGGACAGCAGCCCCGGAGTGGCTTCAGCTCCAGAAGGTTCTGCTGGGGAGTCCTTGCTCTGATGCCAGTTGGTGCCAAGGTGCTTTGCCAGATAACTTTAATCTACCCCATTAATGGACCTGATTCAAGCTGCCTCATTAATGAGTATTTTAATGTCAAAGAACATGAACTGGGGCACAGCCCCCCCATCCATCTGTGCCAACAGCTCCCCAGGGTGTTGGATGGGTTTGTCCTCACCTGCCTGGGATGTGAAGTGGCACAGGAAAGCATGTCCAGGACAGCCACCTGCCATCCTTCACCTCTCTCTGGCCCAGAGCCATTGCAGTGTCCAAAAACTCAATATCCAGACACAAAATGAACATGCAGCAGCTGAATTAGCCCTGCCAGCTCCAGCTGACCTGTGGTTGAGAGCTGGAGTGAACACAAGCTCAGAAGCTCGGCTGATTTTCCAGCACCATCCTGCCCAAAGCTTCCTTAAAGATCACAGAATCATAGAAATATTTCAGTTGGAAAAGCCTTCTAAGATTGAGTCCAACTGTTCCCCCAGCACTGCCAAGGCCACCACTAACCCATGTCCCCATATGCCACATTCACAGGCCTTTTAAGTCACTCCAGGCATGGTGACTCTCCCACTGCCTTGGCCAGGCTGTATCAGGGCTGGACAACCTTTCCATGATGAAATTTTCCCCAACTTCCAACCTGACCCTTCCCAGGCACAACTTGAGGCTGTTTCCTTTTGTCCTGTCCCTTTTTCTATGGGAGCAGAGCCTGACCCCCACCAGGTACCTCCTCCTGTCAGGGAGTTCTGCAGAGCCAGAAGGTCCCCCCTGAGCCTCCTTTTCTCCAGGCTGAGCCCCCTTTTCTCCAGGCTGAGCCCCTTTCCCAGCTCCCTCAGCTGCTCCTGATGCTCCAGACCGTTCTGCAGCTCCGTTCCTTTCTCTGGAATGCTTTCCCTGGAAGGTGAACCCTCTACAGCTCTTTGAGGAAAACTCGAGGGATCCCTTGGACAAGTCCTTGTGCCATGTGCAGGTTGGAATGGTCGCAGCACAGGTGATTCAAGGGTCGGGCTCCCAAACCAGCTCATGAATCGAACACATCCCGGTGGGTGATGCTGCAGGAGGGTGGGAAGAGGATCCATCCCAGTGGCTGCAGCTGTTCGCCCGTGTTTGATACTCTTCACTCTTAACTGGACAGATACAGAGCTGGCAACAGAGATGCTGTCCCTGGTGCCAGGAGCAGACGGCACAGTCCTAAAAATGGTATCACTGGCAAAAGTGATCTTTGAATTTTTGAAAATAGTGTGTGCATCTCTGGTGAGACAGGCAGTGAAATTCTGAATCCTGCTCAAGGAACACGGGACAATATAAGGGGCTCCAGGTGACAGAGCCCTGTCCATGCTCCTTATCCAGCTGTACGAGAATGCCTCTGAAAGTGGTGTGTCCTGTGAGCAGGAGGGGGTGAAAGATGCTTTAGATTCTCCTCAGACTTGTTTTTCTTAAGAAAGACATTGATTTCTTATTTTTTTAGAAGTGACTTTTTAAAGTGTACATTTACATTAAAAAAGAAGAACCTATTCCTTAACCTCACAGGGCAGGAGCTGCTTCTGTCTAATACGAGAGTTGCTGCTCTTATCTATAACAATTCTTTGATCTGTTAAGACATGTCTGAGCTGGTGTACAGAGAAGAGAATCAGGCCCCCATCTAAACTTGGCAAAGCAGCAGCTTTTCCCCATGATGTTGCAAGAGCATCTTGGGATCCCGTTGATGAATGAGCTCTTTTTGTGTCGGGTGTTACTTGAGCCAAACCGGGGAGTTTGTCTCTGAGTCAAACCAGTGACAGTGTAACACGACACGGGCAGGGAGGGGACACAGCCATGAGCTTATCCTGTGCTGCAATTCCGTGTTGTGGCAGGAGCCGTTTATTTTAATGCAGGAATTACTGTGGGAGATGGTCAGGCTGAGACAGACACTTAATTTTGGTTCACTGATGGAGTTAAAGTGGATTCAATGAGCCTTTCCTGCTCTTTGTGCCAGCCTGGATTTGCCTCCTTCCTCCTCCTGGCTGCTGGCACTGGTGTTTCTGTTGTCAAAATAAATGTCCCTAACATCAGAATCTCCACTGGAGAACATGATCGAGTCACTCCTTAACCTTTTCTTAGTTAAACTCAATCTAAAGTCATAGGATGGTTTGGCTGGAAGAGACCTTGAGGATCATCTTGTTCCCAGTCTGTGCCATGGGCACCTTCCACTCCTCCCTTGAGCACTTCCAGGGATGGGGCAGCCTCAGCTGCTCTGGGCAACCTGGGCCAGGGCCTCCCCACTAATGTCATCCCAATATCCCATCCACCCTGATAGTGGGAAGCCATTCCCCGTTGTCCTGTCAATCCAGGTCCTTGTCCAAAGTCCCTCTCCAGCTCTCCTGGAGACTCTTTAGTCACTGGCAGGGGCTCCAAGGTCTCCTCTGAGCCTTCTCTAGGCTGAACAGTCTGAGCTCTCCCAGCCTGGCTCCATATTTGAAGGCTTCAGATTTGTAACAGTCTGAGCTGACTCCTTCCTCCATTTATTAAGTTACCAACAATTCAGACAACCTCCTGATGACAGATGGAAACATTTTTCTGACCAAGAGCTCCCTGGGGAGGAGAGGAGTGTCTAACCAGAAGGACATGGGTTTAGGACAGCGGAAGCCATGTGGGAATGGGCTGGTTTAGCCCTGGAGCCAATGCTGTGTCCTCTGCAGAGTGTGAATTTGTTTGTCTGGAGATCCAGCAGATTCACCGCGGGGGTCCCTGTTGTGTTTTTCCAGCCCATTACTGTTTTGTTGCTCTTGCTTTGTGAGGGCTTTCTGCCTATGGGCAGGGGGGTCACCAGGAAATAAAGGGAGGGAGGGACAGGTGGATGGATGGATGGATGGATGGATGGATGGATGGATGGATGGATGGATGGATGGATGATGGATGGATGTAAATCAGCAGAGTTGGGGGAGAAAGCACGTAGAGAGCACCAAGGGAGGTGTCACTGGACTAAGGAGCTGTGTGGGAGGCTGGGGATGTCAGGAGAGGGACGGGATACTCAGAGTCAACACTGACTAAAGCTCTGGAGCTGGAATGTCTCTAGTGGGACTGCAGTTGGGAGGAAGGGAAAAGCCTTTGCTTTTCTGTTTTTCTGTTTCTCATTAGCCCTTCCCACCACAAATGAGAAACAGGAAAAAAATTGTATTTCCAACACTTTCTCATATTTCCAATCACAGAAAATTAGTAACTGGCATTAGAATTGCTAACAGTGCTAGTGAGGTCCCAGGTGGTGGCAGAGGCGTTCAGGCAGGGTGACAGCCTGCAGTGGGGCACGAACCTGGGAAGGGGATGTAGCAGCCAGGTAAAGAAATCTGCCCGGAGGATACCGAGCGTGGCAGCTCCACGTCCCTTCTGCAGCCCCGGGAGGGGCTCGGAGGAGGTGGGGACATGGGACATGGGACCATGGAGCTGTGCCGACCTCCTCGCGAGGCAGGGGCTGAGCACCAGGCAGAACCGGCAGAGAAGCGCCTCACACAGGCAGCAGCTGCTGGGCTTCAATGGAGACCATCTGAGTGCCTGTAAGAGCAAAGAGCTTCTCGGCTGCTCGGGATTTCAGAGGTTCAAGCGGAGGCCAGAGGCTGGGATGAAAGGGGACATTCCAGAAGGGAGGCTGCACAACAGCAGCCGCCGACAGCTGAGCCCCCGCAGGGCTCCCGGGATTTCCTCTGCTCTTGTTCCGCTGCGCTGGGGCCGTGCCCGGCCGGGAGCGAGGCCTGGTGCCCGCCCTGCGTGAGGGCTCGGAGCATCCCAGCCGAGCAGGCAGCTGAGCAGGGATTCCAGGAGGCTGCGGCAGGTTTTCCCGACACGGTGAGAGGCTGTGCACAGGCAGGGGATCCCGCACACCTGGCAGACACGGAACTCAGGATATTTCGCAACAAGATCCCACATTCTGGCACTCGACAGCGACTGCAGAGCTGAAATGTCTGCAGCGGTGTGGGCTCAGTCCCACGCTGTCTGTCCATCTGAGATTTGTTCCAAAGCCCACATCTGCAGTGCTGGGAGCAGAGGGGTTCCCAGCCCCTTGTCCCAGAGCCAGGCCTGCGGCTCCACCCCAGCGTGAGCAGGGGATGAGGGCTGAGCTCAGCCTGCCCAGGAAGGGAGCAGCAGGGAGAGGGGCGCTGCGCTCTGCTCACGGTGCCTGAAGTCGCAGCCCAGGGCAGCCCCGCCCTGCCCGCAGACACGGCCGGCTCTGACACCCAGCTCACCCCGCGGTGCCCAGAGCTGCCTCCCGCAGCCCCTGCGCTGGGCTCTGCTCCCGGGAACGCCAGCCCTGCACGCCTGCCCCGGGGATCCTGCAAACCATGGAATCCCAGAATGGTTTGGGTTGGGAGGGACCCAAAATACCACCCAGTCCCACTCCCTGCCATGGGCAGGGACACCTTCCACTGTCCCAGGATTCTCCANCCCTTTAGGCGCTGGAAGGGGCTCTCAGGTCTCCCTGGAGCCTTCTCCTCTTCAGGCTGAACCACAACTCTCTCAGCCTGTTCTCAGAGGAGAGGTGTTCCAGCCCTTGGCTTCACTGTCCAGCAGGAATCAGTCCCAGCATGATGACAAAGTCTTGTCCAAGATGGAGGAGTACAGATGTGATGTTGTTCACCTTCCTGCCCTCCCTCTGGACTGAGGAAGGAGAGAAATTGACATGAAAACGGTAATTTATTCATATATTGGGTCATATATATTCATATATATTCATATAAATGGTAATATTTGGACATATAGATGGTCATATTATTCACATAAATGATCATTTATTTACATATTACAGTTTTCTGGAAGTGCCCAAGGCCAGGTTGGACGGGGCTTAGAGCAACCTGGTCTAGTGGGAGGTGTCTCTGCCCATGGCAGGGGTGTGAAATTAGATGGTTTTTAAGGTCCCTTCCAACACAAATCATTCCATGGTTCTGTGATTTATAGACTACTGCAATTTGGGGAAGAGGAAACTTGGAAACCCAAGTAAGCCACTCAGTTTGTGTCTATATCCTGTGGCCTTTAAAAATTGCTAACTGGATTAATTCTTGTAATTAAATGTGTCCGTACCAGTGGGCCCAGGGACTGCCTGTGTTCTGCTGTGGAAGGAGCAAACCAGAGGAATGAACTCAGTGCTGTCCCACATGAGGAGCCCTGCAAAGCTGGGAGCTTGTAGCCAGGGAAGGATCAGTCTCTTCTCCCAGGTAACAAGTGACAGGTTGTGCCAGGGGAGGTTTAGGTTGGATATTAGGGAAAAGCTGTTCCCAGAAAGGGTTGTCCAGCCTTGGCACAACCTGCCCAGGACAGTGGTGGAGTCACCATCCCTGGAGTGTTTGAAAAATGTGGGGATGTGGCACTTCATGCCATAGTTTAGTGGTGACCACGGTGGTGATGCTGGGTTGACGGTTGGACTTGAAGATCCTAAAGGTCTTTTCCAACATCAGTGATTCTATGATTTTGTGAAGTGCTGCCATAACCCTGCAGTGGAAGCTCAGCCTCCAGCTCGCTCAGCTGAAACATGAAGCCAAATTCCTTTTTCCAGGTGTCTTGCTTGCAACAAGCTGTGGATTATTTTGGAATGATCTGCACACCTCAGCCTGGAATCCCAGCAAGCCAGGGGAGCTTTTGGACCCTGCCTGGCACTTCTCAGCTTGCCTGCGTGTGACATTAACAGCAAACTTTTTATCTGCTCATAGTGAAACCACAGTGGGATGTGACCAGAGCAGCTATCTAGGGACAAAGTCCTTTTTGTACAGAGCAAAACCTGCAGGGAATGTCAACACTGGCCCCTCCTGCTGCTGAAATGCTCCATGGAGTATGTAAACTACTCAAATACTATGCACAGGCATCTCCATTGACTTCCCATCCCTGATCTCTACAAATCAGTAAAGACAAAGCCCCTTGAGATGCTGGTCACAAAACCCAGCACACTTTCCCCTGCCATAAGGACTGATATGTAGATCCAAGTGCTAATGAGTAAAAGTTGTAGCTGGGACACATTTTTGACAAATGGCTACAAGGAGTTGAATTACAACCATGTCCCTGGGAGGAAGGTATTGCTCATTTTGGATTAGAGTCACCAGTTAAATCAAAGAGTATTCAATCAAATAGAAATGCCAACCTCTGGACTTGTCACAATTCACGAGCCTGATCTCTACAAACTATATATAAACAATTCCTTTTCAAAAGCAGTATTTGAATTTTTTATTTACTGCTTAATCCTCAGAGCTGGGGCTTAAAAAGTAAACCACCACATGCCTATTGTAATATTTTGACCAAGATTTGGGGCTTTTTCTCTAATATATTCTTAAATATATGAGGTGAGCAACATCTGCTTCTGGTGCAACCTGTGACTCCCAGAAAAGTGATTTTTAGGGAGCTGAGTTAGGAAAGCTTCGAGGAATCATCACAACCAGAGAAATCCTGCGATCTACAAGAAAAAGAATGCTCAAATTTTCTCAAACTGAGCACCCACGACCCAAAATCAGAGGCTACTTTTAATAATCTCAGCTTTATCTTCCCATTGCTCATTTCCTCTCTGATAAGGGCAGCGCCGGTGCCTCTGCAGCAGAATCTGATCAAGACGCAGCTCCACACAAGTCAGTCGGAGGAGCACTGAAATCCCCAGCTGAGCTCGCAGCAGAGAGGGAAAATCGATGTTTACTCGATCTCCTGCCCATAAATGAGCACCCACGAGGAGCCCCGCTGCCCGTGGCCGCTGCAGCTCCTCCCGACAGGACACGCAGCCGAGAGCTCTGCCGTGTGTTTCCTGGCGATAGCCCCGCGCCGGAGCCGAAAGCAGAACTTGCTCAGAAACACGAGCGGCTGGATCGTGTTTTGGCAAAGACCAGAGGAAGCTGCGCAGCAGCGTATTCCCTGCAGGGCCAATCTCTGATTAATTGGAACTGCTTGGCATTCAAAAGAGCTGATGAAAAACTTTGGGAAGCCATTGAGGCGTTTTCACCGGCACAAGCACTTGGGAGGGATCACATCTATGTCATGTAACTGAGATTAGAATCGGAATCAAACCCATTCTACAAAGGCCTGAATTTAGTTTTCATATCCCCTACCCAAGGAGATGAAACCAGCCCATTTCCAGTGCTAGGATTAATTTCTTTTATAAAGCCATGAATACCCCAAGACATTATCTTATAGAATCATGGAATATCCCAAGTTGGAAGGGACCCCCAAGGATCACCCAGTCCCACCCTGGCCCTGCACAGACACCCCAACAACCCCACCCTGGGCACCCCTGGCAGCGCTGCCCAAACGCTCCTGGAGCTCTGGCAGCCTCCGGGCCGTGCCCATTCCCTGGGGAGCCTGGGCAGTGCCAGCACCCTCTGGGGGAAGAGCCTTTCCCTGATACCCAACCTAAACCTCTCAGACACAGCTTCATGTCAAGCCTTTCTGCAAAGTCTTTAAGCACCAGACAGTCACATGCCAACCTCACACACTTTTCAAACCCTGGGCTCCATTACCCGCAGAGGAATGGAAGCAGCACCGGGCTGCTCTGGTAATCGAGCTCTTGACTTGCCCCGACACACACCTTGCTTGAGGTGAGGTTATGCAAGGGGTGAGATAAGATGACCCACTCGTTTTACATTTTACAGTCTACCCATCCAGGTGACTTCAGCTCTTTCTCAATAAGAAAGATACAAACATTACAAACCCACACCCATTGAGACATATATATACAGAGAGACAGAGAGAGAGAGAGAGAACATTTATATATTTATATAGTATATTTATGAAATATCAGCACCCAAGCACTTCAGTCAGTGCACTCTACAGAGACAGAGCCTACTGGTTTAATTTCTACTACATATATATCTTTATTATATCTATCTATCTATCTCTCTATCTATCTATTTCATATATATGACCTTTAAGGTCCCTTCCAAGCCAAACCATTCTCTGATTCTATGATCAGGAAGAAACTGTTCCCTGTGGGGAGGCCCTGGCACAGGGTGCCCAGAGCAGCTGTGGCTGCCCCTGGATCCCTGCAAGTGTCCAAGGCCAGGCTGGACACTGGGGCCTGCAGCACCCTGGGATAGTGGAAGGTGTCCTTGCCCATGGCAAGGGTGGCTCTGGATGGGCTTTCCATCCCATTTTGGGTTTCCATCCGAGACCATTCCATGATTCTATAATATATATATATACACAACGTGTAAAGAACAAGAGAAAAGCAGTTATTTGTTTTACACGGAAATGAAACCAAGGAACTAAGAAATTTGTCAAGGATCATAAATCAGTTGCAGAATCAGAAATTAAAGCAAACTAACTTAAGCACTTCTTTGGACAGGAAAGTTCTCCGAGATCAGTTGATAAGAGTGGAATAAAGCACTAATATTCCTAAAGCAACATCTTCAGCTCTGTGATGTCCAAACAGCTGGAAGAAGTGAGTTTTTCCACTCTAACTGCAGTAATTCTGTGTGCAATTCCCCTCCTGTTTCCTCTCCAGCAGCCCACAGCAGCTCACAGGCTGCAACACGAGTCTGTCCCGCAGGCTCCTTACCTTGTGTGTACTCAAGGGTTAAGGAGTTTGTGAGTTACAAAGCCTGCTGTGTCTCATGTGTGGGAGTAAATGTCATATCCCACTGCACAGGGTATTTATAGCACAGCACTATTTGGGAAGTGAAACTTTTGAATGGTGAAGTTTTGAAGTAGTTGCTTCAGGACGAAGTTCCGAAGAACGGAACAGCCGAGAGCCCGTTTGCCACTCTGGCTCAAGGTGGCTCCAAATGTCACAACGAAAGCAGCGGGGTCTGAGAGCTCCACACACCACTCACAGGGAGGGTTTGTGCAGCTGGCACTTCAACCCCATCTCCACTTCGAAGGACAGAGAACTGCTCTGTCATCGTCACCACAGTACCTGGTGGAGGAGCTCTTCCCACGGATAAGGTACCCAGTGTTCCCTGAGAGGGTCACCCTCAGACAGGCCTGCAGCTCCTGGCTGAGCTCCCCAGACCCCCAGGTTACTCCACACAGGTTCTCCAGTGTAGCTGCCATGGCCAGACACCAAACTCCAACACAACCTGAAGGAAAGGAGACCTTGCCCCAAGAACAGAGACTCTGGGGATGCCAGCACGTAAGGTGTGGTGGCCCCCACCCCTCCTGTGCTCCAAGCTCAGCAGCAGCCATGAGGGTGCTTCTAGGAGAGGGATTAGCACAGGAGAGCATGGACTGGAGTGTCAGGGGGACAAAGTGGTCAGAATTCTGAATTCTGAATTCAGAATTTGTTAAAATGATGACATGTCACTGGGATTGGTGGGATGATGCTGGAGAACAGCCAAGGTGGAATGAGCTGTCTCCATCTCTGGATTCAGACTGAAGCTGCCAAAGCCCTGCCTGGCCCGAGTCCTTGTATTGTAACACTCTGCTCTTGGCTCACACACACGCAATGAGCACCAAACGTGGAGTAACAGATCAAGAGCTCCCAGCTTCTCCTGACCAGTGGTCCCAGAGTGGATCACCATAAACAACCCATGCAGGAACAAAAGGTTTCTGTGAGGCCGTGGGTGCTCTCTGAACTGTAACTGTAATCACAGAAGTAGGTCTTGACACCACTGGGGCACCCAAAAGGAGGACTCTGCATATTTTGCAGCAATTATTAATGCAGCTATTTGTGCAAACTCTCCAAAGCAAGTCACAGATACGCCCTGTGCTATTTCCATAAACAGGAGCACAGCTGTATTTGCATTCTCTCCCTGTGTGCTGGTGCTCAGAACCACTTGTGGGTTCGATTGCCGCAATAGAAACCCGCGCCGGCCGGAGGAGCCCCTGGAAGCAGGACGGAGGGGCAGAGCAGAGCTGGGCCCAGCGGCGCTGCCGCTCCGGGGGTGGGACCGGCGGTGCCCTCGCCCTGCTCCAAGCACTGCGGGGCTGCAGAGGTGGCAGGAGCTCTGATCAGTACCTGCTCCTGCTGCTCCCGGCTAAAGGGCGCTTCCCGTCTCTGAGCTGTACCTGTGCCACGGCCTCGGCTTGCTGACTGCAGCGTCACTGTTACACCATTCACACCTTGTTCATGCTTTCAAGACATTCTTTACAGCTCCACGAGTGACAAACTTCTCTGCCAGTAAGACCGAGACAGACCATCGATTCATTTTGCACAATTTAACCACAAAAGAAAAGCAGAGTGTTCTGGATTTCAGTGTTGAACCTGGGCTTGTGACAAGCTCCACATGTGATTTTCTCAGTCCTGTCCACCTCCTGTCCTCCCTCCTCCCCAACAACTACAGCTATTATCACAACTCCTGCCTCACTTCAAGGTTTCTTTCAGTTTGAATTAGGAAGAAATGCTGCCCTGGGAGGGCAGTGAGGCCCTGGCACAGGGTGCCCAGAGCAGCTGTGGCTGCCCCTGGATCCCTGGCAGTGTCCAAGGCCAGGCTGGACGGGGCTTGGAGCACCCTGGGACAGTGGGAGGTGTTCCTGCCATGGCAGAGGAACTTTCAGGTCCCTTCCCACCCAAACCAGTCTCTGATTCTATAAGGATGATTCTTCACTCAAGGATGGTGCAGGCTGGGTGGATCCCAGGGTCTGTGACTGTAACACCTTCTGCCCAAACACGACAGCACACGGAACATGGACCCAAAACTCAACTCTCTCCATACACCCAACTCAGAGCTGCTCCAGGAAGGACTGAAAGTCACCTTCAACTACCAGCTCTCTCCCTGGAGGGCTGACCTGATGATTGCAACCCTACTCCCAACATTTTCTATGTACACTTTAACCAACTCCACAAGTTCTGGACTAACCTGCAGAAAACTCTGTCGACTACAACACACGAGGTATGACAGTGACCTACTATGACAGGTTCTTTTAACTCAGAGTTCATACACAGAGTTAAACAGGCAACAGGGAATTATTCTGCAACACAGTGTAGAACCATACAATCATTCAGGTTGGAAATGACCTCTAAGATCAATGACTGCAACCAACGCTCAATGATCAACCAACACAGTAGAATCCTCCTGCAAAAGAGCTGTTGGGAGTTAAAATTTCTCTCCAAACTATGTGAGGAGTCTGAGCAAGAGGCCCCTGTGCAGAGCCAGTGTATGCTGAAGGTGAGGGATGTGGGATCTTGCTACTGCCTGTTCCAAGGCTGCTCTGAGCACCATCCCTGTGGTTCTCACACAGAGACTCTGCCAGAGCCGTGAATCATTCCCTGCTCGTGTGTCACACAAGGAGTCCAAATCCAGAAGGAATGAGCACTGGGCGAAATTCTTCCCTGTGAGGGTGGTGAGGCCCTGGCACAGGGTGCCCAGGGAAGCTGTGGCTGCCCTGTCCCTGGCAGTGCCCAAGGCCAGGTTAGACACAGCTTGGAGCATCCTGGGATAGTGGAAGGTGTCCCTGCCCATGGCAGGGATGGCACTGGATGAGCTTTAGGGTTCCTCCCAACCAAATCCATTCCATGTTTCTACGGTTCTGTAAGTTCATCAGAATCCTTTCTTGAAAGCTCTGAAACTACCTCTGAAATGATCTATTTCCCATGGCTCTCCCACCTCACTGAGTCAAGGACCGAGTCACCCACACCCACCCCTTCCTTTAGTGTCAAAGCAAAACATAACCGTACTTGGGCAAAGTATAACCTGAATAACAAAGTGTCGCTTGCTGGGGAGATCAGAGTTAAATTATCATGAAGTTCCACTACTCGAAAATCTCCCCGCAGCAGGACAGACACCTCCCACTCCCCATCGCCGGGATGGGGCTCAGCCCGCCCGCCGCGGCCGGGGCAGCGCCGGCAAGGGGGGACACTCTCCTGCGGCCCTTCCCTTGCCGCTTCACCGGGAAAGGGCGACGGAGGCGTAGACAAGGAAAAAAAAAATAAAATCAGTGGAAAGTCTCAGCTTTCGGAGGCAACGGCAGTGTAATGGGTGAGTCTTTGGAGCGGCTGCTGACAGGCAAAACGCGCTATTGCGGCACCGAGGTACCTCCGAGGCGGCTCCAAGGTGGCCCCAACACGCCTGTCGCCCCCTGCCCGAAGGAACCGAGGGACCCAGCGGGCCCGGGACCGGCGAGAATCGCAGCCAACATGGCGGACGATCGTGAGGGGAGCGGCGGCCGCCCCCGGCCCCGCCTCCCGCGGCGGAGCGCGCATGCGCAGAGCGGCGGCGCCGGGAGGAGCCGCGGGGCGGGGCCTTGTGCCAAGCAG
>VZRO01005204.1:40100-69439 GCA_013397915.1 Daphoenositta chrysoptera | reverse complement strand
AGCCGCGGGACGCATCTGCCCGGTGGGGCCTGGCGGAGCTTCCGCGGCTGCCGGCGGGAGCAGCGTGTGAGGAGCCCGGCCCGGCCGGGGGCTCCGAGCGGCTGATGGGCTCTCCGGGCCCCGCCGCGGCCGCCGCCGCCGGAGCGCCGTGTGTGCGTGTTCGGAGCGCGGATGTCACTGCGCTGCCCGGCGCCTCTCGAGCCTGCGGCTGCCGGTGCCCCGGGCTGCGGTGCCCCGAGCTGCGGTGCCCCGAGCCCCGGTGCCCTGGGCTGCGGTGCCCCGGGCTGCCCGATTCTCTGATCCCCTGGTGCCCCAGGCTCCTCAGTTCCCTGAGCTCCCCGGTTCCCCGGGCTCCCGGTGCAGGGACTTCGCCGATCCCTGGCCCTGGAGAGGGGAGAAGAAGGCAGGGATGAGCTCAGCTCATCACAACACAACCCAGCCAGACCTTAATTCACCTGAACCACCCGGTCCTTTTCACTCTGAGCGTCTTTTTGACACAACTAAATGCCTAATTTTTTTTTTTCTTTCTGGCAAAAGGCTAAAGTGTTTCTTTGCTGATTAATAAGTTGCTGCTGTGGTTGATCTCAGATGCTTCCTGTCAGCTTTAACTGGTTACATTAGAAACATGTGTTGAGTGCTCCGCACATGTACGACACAGCAGTCTGAAACCAGCACCTATAAACAAAGTCTGAATTTCTTCTTCGACCGGCTTTCTGAACCCTTTTATGAGTAATAACTCGCGCTTCTGTGCTGTGACATTAGTGATAAGAATAGTTGAATTGAGTGTGTCTGTAGTGAGCTGCTTTATTGCATTTTACCTCAGTTGAAATCTGTTATTGGCACAGCCACTGGATTCCTTGGGAATGAGTCACTTGCTATTAACTATTAAATTTTAACTGTATTAAGAGACTGAACCTTGTAGAGCGCTATGAAGGAGCATAACAAATAAACATAAAAAACCTAAAGGGTTTGTGGGACCTGATCCAACATCACTGGAGTTAATGAACTTGAAGTTAATGAGTCTGTCCTGAGTCTTCTTTCCGTGTTAAATGGGAGGGGGTAGAGCTGAGCTGTGGTAGCAGTGGTGAAGTGCTGAATTATTATTATAATTGCCAGGAGGAAGGAATCAAAGTGACCATAACTCTTCAGCTTTCCTCTGCGACTTTTGAACTTTGCTGGCAAGTGTCAAATGTGGTGGTGGAGGGAGAGGCATTGAGGCCTGGAGGACAGAAAGATTTCCAGGTTCTGAGATGAGCAGCTGGCTGGCAGTGAAAGAGCCCCGAGTTAGGAAAGTGTCTGGAGATGCTGGGAGAGGGAGATCAGGATGCACGGAGGGACCAGGAGGAGGGACAGACACGAAGGAATTGAGTCTGTAGGAGACTGGGCTTTGCTGATCACGGTTTAGTGACATCAGGGTCCTGAAGAACGTGGACCTTGTCTTGCCTAAAGGCAGTTCTGTTCCACAGTTCATGTGGGAGTTTGTCTCATGAGAGTGTGCTCAGGCTGGACAGTTAGAAATCATCCCAATCAGTTCATATTTTGACTTTATAATATGAAATCATCCCAACTGAATTTGCAGGACCACTCATAAATTAAGATCATACAGAACTGCTTCTATCTATACCAAATTTAACCAAACTTTTGGGTTGGTTTTGCCTGGCATCCCAGTGTTACTGCTTCCCTATGGATTTACATGGATTTTATAAATATGATTGAAATGTAAAGCTGCAAATCAGTGTAAAGTGACAGCTGGTGACAGCCTGGCTCCACCTGCTTGGGCAGAACTGATTTTCAGGTGTGTCTGTGGTGCTCGGTGGAAGTTGTGCCTTTAGGTGCTTTACTGTATCATTTTGTTGTAGTTTAGGAAATAACTTCACAAGTGGGTTGTCAAAGCCAGGATGTTGTTAAGCAGTGGCCTGAGAGCTGAGAACAGCTGGGAAGCAAACCCTTATCAGGCTGAAGTTTGTTCTGATTATTTCTGTTCTCCTAGTTTACAAAGGGGTTGGGAAAAACTAGCCATTCTTTGAGTGAATGGGCTCGTGGTGGTGTTTGTAAACTCTGGGCAAGTGGTGGTGTTCATGTCTTTGTTCAGCATCATGAGAAGCATTGTTCAGGGGTGAGCTGTGCTCGGGCTGTCTTCGAGGAAATGAGGATAAAGGTGTGTTTGTGTGCTTTTAGAAACCTGCTGATAGTTAAACCCAGTCAAATGTTTCCCTGCAGATTTTGTAACCAAACTATTGCAGTATCTTAATGTCTGGTAACTAAAAAAAACCAGTTTAGGCTCATTATCCTGGTGTTTACAGTAAGCAACACCAGTGGCTGAAACAGGATTTGGGAGTATTTACTATCAAACCACTTTAAAGAACATGTTTACATACTGACTATCGTTTGTAACATAACGTGCTCATACACAGGGCTGATAGTGCAGTGCTTCAAACAGGGAGTGTGTGGTGCTTTGGGGAGAAGGTTTTAGCTTTCCCTGGTGCTCCTCAGGTAAATCTGTGGATACACACAAGAGGGACCAGAGGGAATTGTGCAGGAGCCCCTGGAATGGCTGGATGGGTCACAGTGGTTATCGAAGGGGAGGTGAAGGCTGAGAGCTCCCTGGAATAGCAACTGCTGCTCTGACTCACCAGGATTTTAATCAGTCAGGCATTCTATTTATTTTCACTTTGGAGCTCTTAGATACACAAGGGAAGTCTTTTTTCCCTCTTAGACTAGTTCACTTAAAGCAGCATTAAGTGTGTTTTGAGGTCGGGGGGCTGTTGAGTGCTACAACTGGCTTTTTTAAGTCCCTTCTGACACAAACTGAAACTTGTCCTGCTGACAGCTCTGAGCAGTTTAAATCTCCACCCCAGGCCGGGGCTGCAGTAACGGGCCTTAAACTGCCTCGGCCAAAAACGGAACCGTCTTAATTTCAGTTCCATCCGAAACGTGGGCAGGCAGGGGAGCCCATGGGTGGCATCCAGCAGAGGGAGGCAGGGATGGAGGGAAGTGGTGCCCGGGGTCTGAAGGGCTTGTACAAACAATCATGGAATGGTTTGGGTTGGAAGAGACCTTAAAGCCCACCCAGCTTCACCCCCTGCCATGGACAGAGACACCTTCCACTGTCCCAGGCTGCTCCAAGCCCCATCCAACTTGGCCTTGAATCCTTCCATACATATAAAGTATATTTATAAAGGATATATGTATACATACATGCCTTGAGCCCCAGCCAAACCAGATTTTTAATGTGATCCATCCATGTAACAAGTATAATCTATTTTTTTTCCTTTGAAAGAGCCTGTTCCATGACAAGGTTTAATGGCTTTACACAAGGATTTTGCAGCTAATACTCTGTGTAGATTCTTTTAGCTGCAGACTTGGCACTTTCTCCCATACTCACTGACAGCTGTTAGGACTGGAAGGTCCCCAAAAGGTGTGTGGTGTTCTTCTCAGTTGACATTCCCTGCTCTAGTGATGCAGAAATTCCTGGCTCTTCCCAGCTGTTGCTTTGTTGTGGTGGTCAGCAAAGCAACATGGCTAAAAATGCTCCTTGTGTTTGATCAAACCAGCAGCAGCTGCAAAGGCAACTTGAGTTAGTGCTCTGTGCACAGAACTCCTCTCCATAAGGAAGTGGGAAACCTCACTGAAACAACACTTTTTTTTTTCTTCTTCTTTCCTGTCAAACTAAGTGTCAGTGTGAAACTGCTGCTGAATGGGTACACTCAGATGAGGAGAAGAAATCTCCATTCTGTGAAGTCGACTTAGGAATTCTTATGTATATTTTAAAGCTCTTTCCCAAGTCTTTTTTGACCAAATCTATGGGCTGGTCCACAAAGCATTCACTGAAATTCTCCCCAAAGCCATTGTCCAGGGGGCTTGGAGCCAGGCACACCGAGCAGGATCCCATGTTATGGGGTGCTGTGGGGTGGCTCAGTGCTGGAAAGGTGTTTGCATGGCTCTTGTCCAGCTCTGAGTTTCTCCCACAACGATTTCATGAAACACAGAAATGCTCTTTTAAGGTCCCTGCTCCAAACATCTTCCAGTTGATATGGAAGAGCTGAAGAGGGACTTGTTCAGAGACGGGGGGGAGGAGGTTTTAAAAGAGCAGAAAGCACGTGGTTATCTCTTACATTAAAAATGTTTGAGTATCTCGTTAATTCTGACTCCCTGCAAGTCTCAGGTGACCTTATCCAGTATTTTACTTTCTCCCACACATTATGTGAGGGAGGAGTTGCTGTCGGAGCGGTGCCTTCACAGCACAACTGAGACTGTTTGGCTTTCATTCTGTAAAAACACACTTTCTGTTTTACAGCAGTGGGAACTAACATTAGTTAACCCAAGGTGAGTAAACCCTTAGTGAAGATAAGGAGCAAACAAGCTTTAGGCTGTATCAAAAGCCCGTTGTGGCTGAGGAGGGCAGTATCCACTCTTATCTCCTGCATCATTACCTGACTTCCCCTTTCTGCCTTGAAAATACCGAGCCCATCACATGTCCACAGAAGGAAGAAAGTCAGGGATATGGAAATCAGGAATTACAGCTGTATCTAAGTGACCTGGCTGAGGGAGAGGAGGTTTTGAAACCCAGAGAAGCAGTTCTGGGTAGGACACAGCCACCCTTCAGCTCAGGAAGGTGAAGCTCCTCGTGTTGCTTGTCTGTGCCTTGTGCCTGTACAGGAAGCTGTGCTCATCCTGGAGCACGTAAACAGGCAGGGGAACCACAGCTCCAGAGCGTCTCATCTGGGTAGATCCTACTCTCAGCGGGCTCCCTGTGCATCCTCAGGTACCCATTTGCTGCTCCCCAGGCTCCCTTTTACCTGGAGCTCCCTGGGAAGGGCTGTGTGCGGGGTCTGGGCAGAGACCGAGTGCCTGCGTCCGAATTAATGGGACTCAGGAGCTCTTTGCACCCCTCTTTGCCCCCTCCAGGTGCACAGAGATGAGTCAGGCCTGTTCAGTTCTGAATCACAGAATCGCTGAGGTTGGAAAGGACCTCCAAGGTCATTCAGTCCAACCCTCAACCAAATCCCACCGTGCCCACTAAGGCATATCTTGAATTGCCATGTCTGCTTGTTTTTTGAACACCTCCAGGGATGGGTGAGCCCTGGGCAGCCCATTCCAATGCCTGACCAGCCTTTCAGTGAAGAAATTTCCCCAATATCCAACTTGAACCTCCCCTGACACAACTTGAGGCCGTTTCCTCTTGTCCTGTCTCTTGTTCCCCGGGAGTGGAGCCTGACCCTCAACTGGCTTCAACCTCCCGTCAGGGAGCTGTAGAGGGCAATAAAAGTCTCCCCTGACCCTTCTTTTCTCCAGGCAGAAGCTACACTTCAAAAACTGTTTAAAAGCTCTGATTAGTTATTTTTAATCACAACTTCTGCCCACCGCACTTTGCTGTACACACCGTAGAAATAGTTGGTGTTTGACTTTTCCAAGGACTGAACATTGTGCAGCAACAGTTAAACCAGGCTGGGCTTGTAGGTTCTGGTCCTGCACAGCCCCACAGACCTGAGTCACACATTAAACTGGCTGAGCTCTGCCCGGGTCGAGGCCGTTGCTCACAATTGCTGCCTCGGTCTCTTTGAGTCTGCAAGTGAGGTAGAGCTTTGTTGACTTTAATCTCAGTTATGTTTCCTTGTTATTCTTTGCCATTTCAGAGGGTGACAAGGACTTGCAGTTTTGTTTCTCCCCTCTCTCTGTTCTCCTTTGACTCAGCCGAGGAGGGACTTGTAGAATTCTGTATTTTTTGGCGATGGGGATTGGTTTGCGCTGAAGGACCTTGAAGGTGAGGGGAGGGCAAGGAGAGACAGAGTTAATGCAAGTCAGGAGAGAGTGAGGATAAAAATAGCTCTGAACTTGTCAGTTTGGTCACTGGTGGCTGGGTTAGTCATCTGGCAGGCTCTGCTCCTGCTGCTCCAAGGGATTATTTTACAGCACTGAGAATTGACATAATTTCTGTAGAGGAGAGGGAGCGGGACGGCCGTAATGAGTGGGATACTGTCATCAGCACTTCTTTTGCACAGCAGCTGTTCTCTGTTTGGCCGCTGAATGTGGTCATTGTTGACTTTCCTTGTATACCTGCCAGGTTGTTAGGTGACTCACAGCACCGAGGTTCGTGCACTTGGCTCCCAAATGCCTCCCTTTTCCTTGGTGGTCCTTCAGGCATGGAGCACCCACTTGTTTTGTCATTTTCCTGATTCATCTCTGTCGCCAGGAGCCTGTTGGAGTAAATGTCCTGTTGCCCCAGGAAGCTGCTCAGGGTGGGGAAAAAAGGAAAGAAAAAATGAAAGGGAAAGGAAAAGGAAAAAAAAAAAGAAAAGAAAGATTTGTGTAGATTGAAGCTGATGAGCCTCAAGGTGTGCTCCTGTAGTGGTGCTGGTATCTCAGTTTTCCTGGCCTCTGTTAAAATGTCCCTCCTTGTCCTATCCTGAGTTTGTGGTACTTAGTACCTGTATACGCTGCCCAAGGTTTCTGAACTTCCATGGGTTGTTTAAGGGTGGAAATGTCCATTTTAAGGTTTTACACTTGTGCTGTGGGAGGACTGGCACGAGGAAGGGATCTCTGCACTTAAGGGACAACAGAGCATATTCTGGTGTATAAGGAAACAACTGGTTTAACTTCTCCAGAATCCCAAGATGAGGGGACCAGGGGCTAAACCAAAGCTGTATTCCCCAGGGGCTCATGCTGTAGGGAACTCCTCACTCCCTGCGTTGCTGATTTTCACCCCTGGGTATCCCCATCCTGTCCCTCAGTGCTTTGCTTCCATGTTGGCTTATGCTTCTCCCTTTCCATCCCTGGCTCCTTTCCACCTTCCCCTGTGCTGCCAATTGGCCAAGGTTTGGCCTGTGCTGGGACTTGTTTGGAGCTCCATTTGTGTTCCTGGTCATCTCACAGCCTGTGCTGATCCCCTCCCCAGCTGCCAGGCAGAGGGATCTGTTCCAGCACCAGCCCTGTGCTCCATCCAACACCAACTTCCATGAATCCTGCACTCTGTGAGAGCTCTGCTTCTGATGGGCTTGAGCAAGGATTGCACAAGTTGTTGGTGATGTAGAGGAAGGAGGGGAGTGAGGGAGGATCTGTGGATAGGCAGGTTGGGTGTTGAGCCTGGCTTCATTGAGGGAGAATGAGGAATGGCTTTGAGGATAGCTGAGCACAGGTAAAAAGGGAATTAGCTGGGTTTATGGCCATTCATGTGGTGTGAGAGCGCAGTGTAATTCCCCCCAGGTGCACTCTAGGAGAAGAACTTTCATGTCTTCCCTTTTTTCCTTTTTCTGGGGTTGAATATTCTTCCTGTTTAGTGATATGGGAGTTCCTTCTTCGCTTTGGTTTCACTGTTTGTATTTAAGTTAAGGGAATATACCAAGAATTAAATTTCTCTGAAACCCATGTGGTTGTATATTTTCAGTCATGAGAATGTTGAATATTCATGAATGTTGATCTTCAGTGGTCCAAATCAGAAATGGAGGACTGGCACTCCAGGGTTCTTCTCCAGCCCAGAACTTGGGCAGGACCTTGATTTGGTTTAAATTATTTATTAATCTGATACCTTCAGGAGCCTCCTGTTTCTCGTGAACTTGAAACTGCTTCTGTCTGTGAAGTATTTTGACAAGTGTTTTGTTTTTTTCTTCCTGCTCAGTGTCTCTGTGAACCTGGGAAATGGCAGTGATGGGAATTGCATGCCAAGGAGCTCCTGATCCAGCTGTCAAGCACAAGAAGGAGCTCACGGCTGCCGAGGGGCTGAAGGAGACAGTGAGTGAAAAGCAGAGCAGTGTTTGCAAAGTAGAAGATTCAAAGAAGGTCATCTTTCACAGTCAGTGGAAAATCCTGAATGATGTAATCACCAAAGGAACAGCAAAAGAAGAAACAGAAGGAGGCTGTGCATCAATTTCTATTATTGCCCAAGCAGAATGTGAGTAGCAGGGCAGGCTGCGCTTCATTGAGGAAAAGGAATGTGTAAAGAGGGATGAGATTTCACTCCCTCGGCCCTCCTGGAGAGCTGAGACCACATCTATTTGTAATCCCAAGTGGGGTGGAGCTGATGACACATCCCAGACTCTATTTAGGAAGCTCATGAAATCTCCTAATAATTTGGCAGCATCCACTGAATACAGCATAAATAACACACCAGCATGAGGCCCGTGCACCTTGACCAGATCTGTGTCCTGTGGGTCACCTGCTCTTGGCTGACTTCTGAAAGGTGTTTAAAAGAAGGGATAAAGAGGAGGAAACCAAAGTAAAGCTGTCATCTGGGAAAGAGCTGGGAGATCAGGAGATAGCTGGGAAGCCTCCTAATTGTGGGGGAGGAAGAATGTAGTGTGGGTGGTGTGACATGACTGTGCAGTGATTGTCCAGATCACTCATTTAGCACAGCGGTAGAGCTGTTTAAGTCCAGTTGTTAGTGGGAGAGACTTTGCCTGGTTTAAGACAAGTGATACCCTGTTTTCTTTCACACAGGTGAAAACAGTCAGGAGTTCAGCCCCACTTTATCAGAGAGATCCTTTATTGCCCACAGTAAACGTTACAGGTGAGACACCACTTAACACAAACACTCCTCCTCACTGCTGTGTCTGCTGACTTGTCCTTGTTCCAAATCACCCTGGCTCTCTGCACTTAAAATATTTTTCCAAAAGCACTCCTGTTTGAATTAGCTCTTCAGTCTGAGGCCTGGTAAGAATGTATTTTTCCCAAAACACCTTCCTGTTAGGAAAAAATATGAATTTAGGTACAAGTCACTTGAAACACTTTGTCTTATATTCAGTGCCTGCAGATTTACTGCCCTTGTAGCCTTCTGCCTGTATCTGAATGGTCAAATTTGTTTTGAAATGACTGATTTTTTTAAGGTTCATAAGCTTGAAGTAGAAGGATCCAAGGAGAAATTTTCAGTCTTTTTTAACTGAACTGTGCTGATGCTTTTGAAACTTACACCATCTGCTGAAAAGCTGTGTGAAACCTGGGCTGCTGCTAGAAGGAGTCCTCAGAAAAGGGAACAGCTTCATTTCTTGGAAGGCTAAAAGGCAACGAGACAACCTTTGCTTAGTGACACCATCAGCAACAGAAGTTGTGAACCCAGAGAAGCTGGAAGTGGTAAAAAGGACAGTGACAGTTGTGCTGGACAAGTGGAAGCCTGGGAATTGCTTTTCTGGAGTCACCTGGGAGTGAGCTGTTTGTTCTTCATGAAGAGTGTCTTCCTGTTCAGGGCTTTCTTAAGCACTGGAGCCCTGTCAGGCAGCCCCAGCACCCTGAAATGGGTGACTGGGGTACAGAATTAGGTGCTGCCTGTTCCCTGGTGCCTTCAGACACCTTGTGGGGTGTGTGGTTTGACACTGCCCAGTGGCTTTATCACGTTGTCCCATGAACCATCTGAAGAAGTGCAAAGTGCACCATTTCTGAGGGGTTTTATGTGGGTTCTGGGGTTTTCCTGGATGCACACCAGCTGTGTGTTCAGGCTCAAGGCACTGTGCTGATGCCGTCAGCCAGAACTCTACTTACAGCATCTTTTAGCACTAACACATCAGGAAAAGATGGAGAAAGCAATGCTGGCTGTGCCCTGCATCACTGATCAGGAAAGGCAGAGGAATGTCTCAGAACTGTTCTGAGTCAATGGAAGAGTCAAATTGCTTCATTTGAAGATCAAAAATCCTGTTTACTCTTAAAGCTTAATTTAAAATATCTAACTTCTATGATTGGTATTGAATCATAGAATCACAGAATGTTTGGGTTGAAAGGAACTTTAGAGACCATTTCTTTCTGACCCTGAGTAACTGCAGGCAAATATCCCTCTTGAGAGTTCATCTCTTTGTGCAGATCCCAGCTGGAGTGTTGTGTGTATCTGTGCATTCCTAGAAATCATGTTGTAGTATTGAGCTTTACACCCAGCACATTTTGGCTTTTTGAAGCTGTTTTATTCGAGTGCACTTAAACATCCCTTTTCTCTGTGGAAATCTCTTTTCCTTCAAAGTAGAGCAGGTGTTGATACTATGAACACATTTATTAATTTTAATAATTTTTTTTAACTAGACTGCATTTATACATCATCTCTGTGTTCACCAGAAATCAACCACAAACTGTCTCAGAGCAGCCTGGAGACATGCAGTGCTTTTCCCTCTACTTTGCTGTGTTTGAAAAAGAGACATACAAGAGAGCTGGGGAGGGACTTGGACAAAGGAGCTGGAGGGACAGGACAAGGGGGAATGGCTTTCCACTGTCAGAGGGCAGGGTTAGGTGGGATATTGGGAAGGAATTGTTCCCTGTGAGGGAGGGCAGGCCCTGGCACAGGGTGCCCAGAGCAGCTGTGGCTGCCCCTGGATCCCTGGCAGTGTCCAAGGCCAGGCTGGACAGGGCTTGGAGCAGCCTGGGACAGTGGAAGGTGTCCCTGCCCATGGCAGGGGTGGCTTTGAGGTCCCTTCCAACCCAAACCATTCTGTGACTGTATGTTCCAGTCTCATTGTTCTTCCAGAATTTGTAAACCCTGGGACACTTTAATGTTTTGCTTCCCCCACACCCCACCCTTTCTTTTATACAATGCCAGAGGTGCTGCTGTGCCTGGACCTTGAACTTACCCCTAATTAGAAGGCAAGCAGTTGTGTTTAATTCTCTGTTCTTTGACTCTCTGGGGGCAGAGTTGGCAATTCTCTTTCTGTGGGTCAGAGGTGTCACCCGAGCTGTGCTTCCCCTGCCACCTCTCAGAGCCCTGCTGTGTTCTGTTTCCAGCAGCCGCTCGGACAGCCTCGATCAGATCCCCAACAATGTGGCCCACGCCACGGAGGGGCGGATGGCACCCACCTGGAGAGGGAGGCACCGCGGCAGGGCCAAGAAGAAGCGGCACAAGAAGAGATCCAAGCTGAAAGGACAACCTGTGGCTGCTGGCAGGAGAAGTCCAAGAACTCCAGAACAGGAGAGCTGCACTCCTATTCCTGTCCAGGTGAGAATCTTCAGCCTTCCTTTTGTACTGTCCCTGCAAACTCCTAACAGCTCTTGGGTGAATTTTGGGTGTCTATACTGAGGTTCCTGCTCAGCTCTTTGGTTTTGTTTTCTAGGAGGATGAATCACACCAAAGTACTCTTTACAGAAACAGTTTTTGGGTTCCTGAATTTAACAAGGACTTGGGCTATGATCCACTGTCTTTTGAGAAGCCTGACAGAGTTCTGTCCCCGGGCAAACTCCATTCCGCAAGGAGCCAATACAAAACAGAACTGCACAAGCTGATCAGCCCTATTCAGTGCCTTAATCATGTTTGGAAACAGAGGGACACTGTTCCCCAGCCTGAGACTCTCCATCCTTTTCCCTACAACATCCTTCCCCCCCATTTCCCACACGTGGACAATCCTCTCCATGCCATGAAGCGGAATGCTCTGGACACGTACTTGCATGGTGACCTCAACTATCAAGACAGTCGCTTATCTGGCCTAAACCTAGAATACAATTTCTCCAAATGCATCAACCAGTCTGTGCAAACCAGTTCAGACAAGCTTTCTGTGGAAGAATATTTGGTAGATGCCTTGAAGGGGAGTGTAAGTTTTGGTGAACCACAAAATTTAGCCAGCCTGGCCAAGACGTGGAGAGGAGGTGGGCTGGAGCTGAAGGAACAATTCCATGAAGCAAGTGAAAATGAAGGCGTGCTGCTGAACGAGGTGATCTGAGCCACCCTCTGGGGCGTGGGAGGCAGAGTTCCTCCTGGGCTTTGGGAGAGGGATAATCTGCATCCATGTGCTTGCTTCTCTAACTGTGATTTCTCAATGGTTCTGGATCTGGTTAAAGCTGCCAGATAACGATGCAAAGCTGTTTTCTGCAGGAATTAAAGCCCTGTCTGTCTCAGACTGCTGGCTCCATGCTGTGCTCAGTCACCAGACACACAAGCCTGTCTCTGAGCAGTGGTTCTGTGCTTAGTCAGTCTTTAACCATGTCCCCTGTTTGCTGGGAAAGAGCCCAATCCGTTCAGCCAGGCTGCAATATTTATTGGCTCCAGGTGAGCTGGACTGTGACAGAAACCAGGGCTGGGTAGGAGGGGAGGTGCAGGAGGCCAGTTTGTGCCTCTGCTGGGACCAGCAGCTCCTGCACTGTCCTTTGCCAAGCACAGGGCCTGGACACAGAAATGCATTTAAATCCTAGAGACATGATTCGCTTCTTCTGAATTCAGTTCTCTCTGAACACCTTAAGGTCCTGCTGGGGGTCTCCCCTGGGATCAGTGTGACCCTGTCAGTACGGTCTGTGGAGTTCAGGGTGTGCCTGACCTGCCTGAGCGTGTTCACACTGACACCTAAGGCACAGTCTCCATCTACTGACTGCAGAAAAGCTTTCACACAGTGCCTGCATTAGTCACGGGAATCTTGGTTTGTTGTAGGATTCAGCTTTGTTGTTATGTCCTGCATGAGAAGGGAGGAACACAGAGCTCCAAAGCCATCCAGATCCTGGTGGCCTTTCTTTACAACAGTGGGGTGCACTCGTTTAGATCCAACAGAGCCCACAGAAATCAAGCAGGTTGATCCTGTATGGTTTCATCTCAAGCCTGTGACAGAAGTAATCTTGTATTGGGATTTCTAGAGAGGTGCTGTGGTATCTGTCCTTGTGCTGATTCTGAGAATGTTGATCTCTGTCTGTGCAGCTCAACATTTAAGTGTCTCTTCCCTTGCTTCATCTTGTTTTCTCTTTGGACTTCCAGAAGCTGAAGCCGGTGGATTACGAGTACCGAGAAGAGGTTCACTGGACCAAGTGCCACGGTTCCTTGGGCATTGGCTCCTTTGGGGAAGTGTACAAGATAGAGGACAAGCAGACAGGATTCCAGTGTGCTGCCAAGAAGGTAATTCTGTGTGAGAGAAGGGGGGTCCTGGCACAGGAAAGCACATGGAGAGGAATCTCTTCCCAGGGCCTCCTTATACCTTGTTGTACAGTGGTGGTGAAGTGCTGCTGTTGTGTCCAAGGGAAAGCTTCAGGCTGATGGCAGAGGGAGGAGCAGAGGGAGGACCTGTATGTGCACAGGGGTCAAGCTCTCCAGCCAGAAATAAGTTCATTTGTCTTTAAAGTGTGCTGAAAGGGATCCTGGGTGCTGAGGCAAGAGCAGAGATTTCTGAATGATTGTGAGTGACTGTGGGGGAGCAACAGCCGTGTGGGTTGTCTGTTATCTAACTATTCTTATCTCAAACCATGTCTGGTGTAAATGGTTACATGGCAGGTATTTATTTCCCTGTTGAAGAAGGAATAAAGTAGGAAAAACCCAAGGCAGTCAGTAGGCTCTGAAAACTGAGCTTTCATCTCCTCAGTGTCAGCTGCAGTGCTGGCACATTGTTCTGAGGTGATGCTGTTCCAGATGCAGCAAAGGATGTGTGTTTTTCCAGAAGCTGGCATTATAATCTGTTGTACTCCAGGATGTGCCATTGTCACACGATGTAGGAAGTGTGTGGAATATACCTGAGTCAGGGTATTGATTTGTAGGCTGCCATGGGGCCTCAGGGATGCAAACAGAGGGATAATGCAAGGAGATGAGGAAAATGTAAACTATTTTATTTGAACTTACACTTGAATAGTTTCATCACCCCTGTGAACTGATGTTTCTCACATTGCTTCACTAGAAAACTTCAACAAGCATGTGGGAAGCATTTGTCTTGAGCACAAAAATATCATGAGCAAAAAAGATCTGTAACTTGCATTTTTCAGTTTAAAATGTTCATTTTTCCCCATTTACACTGGGCCCAGCTTGCTATGCTCCCTGTGGAAAGATGTTAGTGGCAAGATAATCCAGTGTGCTTATTTATTTAACCATTTCAGTTGTCAGCTATAGATACAAACATGTCCAAAACATGTAGAAAATTAATTCCTGTTCTTCATCCTCACAGTTCAGGTGTGAAATTTAATGGTGACACAACCAGCCTGTTTCCTGTCAGTGTGTAGCTATTTAAATGTATTATCCATGTGGCAAATCCACAGCCTTGGGAGAAATAGCTGTTCCTTGTGGGGTGTATTTTCAGGAAGGAGGGTGGTTGTGCTGAAAAGGGAAACATGAAAGTAGGAGAAGCTGAAGTCTTTCAGAATGTCATTTTCACCCCCTAATTACTGCTCAACAAATGATGCTTCTTTATATCAGAAATGCATATTCTTAGATCACACTCTGAAAGCAGAGTTCTAATATGCAAATTGGACACTTCTCTATGATCTATTTAATTTTCCATGAGTGGCTGTCTCCGATTCTTGCTGCCTGCCTGTGAGAGGAGAGCACTACCTCACCTTCTTTCACCAGACTCAGTGCTGGAAGCACCTGCTCTCCAAATTCTTGAGATGAAAGAAAACCAGCTATAGCTGGATTGCTGACAGTGAAGAAACATGATGCATCTTTTTCCCACCAGAATCTTCATGACTCATGTTTTCCTTCTGGACTTCAGCAAATTCTTGTTTTGTTTAGTTTGGCTGAACTTAGTGAATAAAGTTTTTTTTTAACCATTTTCAGGATGAACACCACCTAAAAAGGTGATCATGCAGATCACTGCTTGTGGACATATTTTGTACCGCCTCCTGCTTTGGGGGAGTTGAATTTTTGTCAAGTTTTGCACCATCCCCAGGGTTTTTTTTTTTCCTCTCTTTTATAAAAGCAGAATGTTCAGTTGTCAGAATTATCTTTTTACTGAGACAGAAATTACCTTCCTCCTGAAGAGTACCAGTCCTCAGCTGCAATCTGGAGCTATTACAAGCTGGCATCTTTTGTGATAAATCTTCACTTTCCTTAGACATTGAGGGTTTATCACCCCGAGTGTTGCCACTTGCTGCACTCCCTGAGTTCTGTTAAGGAAGGTCACAGAACCGAGTTTGGAAAAGACCTCCCAAGCCCAGTTAAGCCATCCTTGACCCGCAGTTAACCCCACCCAGGCAGCAGAGAGGGCCAGGAGCTGCTGAGTGCCTCCGTGTGTCCCCAGGTGCAGGTGGAACACTTCCGTGCCGAGGAGCTGACGACGTGCGCGGCCGCCAGCAGCCCCCGCGTGGTCCCCCTGTACGGCGCCGTCAAGGAGGGCCCCTGGGTGACCATCTTCATGAAGCTGATGGAGGGTGAGGAGGGGACAGCGCCCTGGGAGCACCACTGCCACTGTGCCCTGCACGCTGAGCTCCTCTTCCTCCTGCCCCAGTTTGAATCTGTTAGCTCCTCCATGCATCCGGAATATTCCCGGTGTGAATTCCCGAGGGGGTTGGGATGGGTGTGTGTAATCCCTGCACTGGGCTTGCTGTGGGGGGAATAATTCCCAGTCCTGCTTCACTCTAGTTCGAGGTGTCTTTTTCCCAGTAAAACACAGCTGGGGCTGGTTTGTGCTTCCTGTTGGTTTGCAGGGCACTGCATGGAGCACATTGCCCTGGAAAAGGGGATAGGGTCTAAGCAAACCTAGATGATTCCATGGCTTGCTGCTTTTTTTCTGGCCAGAACCATGGAAAACAGGCTGTGAAAAATGAGCTGGTGGTCAGTAACACCTAGAAATGCCCATTCTGATCACAGAGCTGTTGCTTTTGCTCCAAAGCAACACTGTTAAACTGACACTAAGCAAAAAGCCTTATGAACAAGGCCTGTTTTTGTGGGCAGCAAAATCTCTGGGAATAAACAAAAGGAAGAGAGCCACGTGTGGAAGATAAGTGCTGTCAGACCTGGAAAATCTCACTTTTTCAGTGGAAACAACCAAGAATGCCGATGATGCTGGGGAGAATTTTAAGATAAGCTAACATGGACTCCCTGGATTCCTTTCTAGGTGGCTCATTAGGGCAGCTCATTAAACAGAGTGGCTGCCTGCCAGAGGACAGAGCCCTCAGCTACCTGGGCCAGGTGTTAGAGGGTCTGGAGTATCTTCATGCTCAAAACATTCTCCATGGAGATGTCAAAGGTAGGAAGGTGTTCTTTTTCTTAGAAGAGGCAAACTGCTTGGAGATTAAAGCATGGGATTACTTACTAAAGTCATGGGATCTGCTGACTAGATTTTCAGATCTGTGTTTGAAATTAGAGTTTCCCTTGGTTCTAGACTGCTGGGAATATCGTATTTGTCACCTCTTCCTGTCACCCCGTGGGTCTGCCAGGCTGTTTGCCTAGGCTGCCCCACCACTGAGCTACAAGAATCTCCAGGGCAGGTAATTGGTAGTTCATAAGCTGAGATAATTACAGCTCTGTACTTAAGCCAGTGACACTCCACAGGAGAAATAAACCCTTTGGGCTTAAAAACCTGTAGTTCTGTGTGCTTTTGGCTGTTTCTCCCACCTCCTAATGCAGAGGTACTAATGGAACCCTTCTCGTTGGCAGCGGAGAACGTGCTGCTGTCGGACGATGGCAGCAGGGCCCTCCTGTGTGACTTTGGCCACTCTGCTCACCTGCACCCGGACGGGCTGGGAAAGTGCCTGGTCACAGGTGAGGCTTTGCTGCTGCTCTTCTGAAGAACTGCCCTTCTGACTCATTCCTTCTCGTGAACATTTACATCTGGCTGATTTGCAAGCAGCTGCGTTTTCCAGGCTGAGCATTGCTCAGTGTCTGCTTTATTGGTATTACTGTGAGGCATCCCACTGACAGCCAAAATGACCCTAAATTTTGGAGGTGATGGTCCTTATCTCCCAGGCTAGAAGGGTTTTTGTAAGATTATGTCAGCATGCAGCATTCAGTGTTTTGTCCCTGCAAGAAACCATACTGAAGCTTTAAAATCCTACTCTGACTTATCATCTAACCTCACTAATAGTGGGGAAGAGTCCTGACCTCCACTAAAGCAAAATTCCTTTTTTTTGACAATTAAACTTAAAAGTGCTTCTTCATGCAGTTGTTGAAAGAGAAGAGTAGATTTTCTTGCCTCAGGCTCATGTTTTGCCTCCCAGATTTGCTTGAAAGGGAAGTTTAATCCCTGTTCTGTATATAAGGGATGGGTCTGAGAGGGAACAGCTTCTAAGAGCACACAGTGCTGCTTTTTGGGTTAAGGTGGAGCCCCTCCACTATGGAGAAAAGCTGGGAGAGCTCAGATTGTTCAGCCTGGAGAAGAGAAGGCTCAGAGGAGACCTTAGAGCCCCTTCCAGTGCCTAAAAGAACTCCAGGAGAGCTGGAGAGGGACTTGGGACAAAGGCCTGGAGGGACAGGACAAGGGAGAATAGCTTCCCACTGCCAGAGGGCAGGGAGAGATGGGGTATTGGGAAGAAGTTCTTCCCTGTGAGGGTGGGGAGGCCCTGGCACAGGGTGCCCAGAGCAGCTGTGGCTGCCCCTGGATCCCTGGAAGTGTCCAGGGCCAGGCTGGACAGGGCTTGGAGCACCCTGGGACAGTGGAAGGTGTCCCTGCCCACGGCAGGGGGTGGCACTGGGTGGTGTTTGAGGTCCCTCCCAGCCCGAACCATTCCATTCTGTGAAGGTGACAGGTCTCTCACTTTAGCTGAAAAGAGAGGGATTCTGCCTTAGGCCTCCCACCAGTGGCACTGGAGCAGTTCTCGTGCCTGCATGCAGTGAGTCTTCTCCCGGGTGGTTTCAGGGAACTACGTGCCTGGCACAGAGACCCACATGGCCCCGGAGGTGGTGATGGGCAAGCGCTGTGACTCCAAGGTGGACGTGTGGAGCAGCTGCTGCATGATGCTGCACATGCTCAACGGCTGCCACCCCTGGACCCAGTACTACAACCACCCCCTCTGCCTGAAGGTGAGTGACCCAGCCTCTCTGCAGTGCCAGGCAGGTGAGCTGCCAGAGCTTGTTATTCCTGGCCAGGGAGCACTGGCCTCGGGGTGGATGGCTGGGAGCCAGCTGGGCATCTGACAGGGTGCCAGCCTTGCTCTGGGAGCTGAGCGTTCCCTGCGCCTGCTCTGCTTGGGCTGTTCTTCTGTACCCTGCTCATGCCTTGGGTGTGACTTTTGAGCCATTCAGCTGTAATAAAATTACTGTTCAGGTCTCACTTAATGCTTTCATTTCAGTTGGAAATGCTGTCGGGGTGGGAAGAACCTTCCTGAAATCAAATGAAGCCTCTCTGGTCTAACCTCTTTCACTTCCTGTTTGTTACACAGATCGCTAAAGAGCCGCCTCCTCTGAGGGAAATTCCACCTTCCTGCAACCCTCTCACTGCTGAGATTATTAAGCTGGGGCTGGAGAAGGAGCCTCTCCACAGGGCATCTGCATCAGAGCTCAAAACTAAGACCAGTGTGGCCCTCGAGGAAGGTAGAAATGTCCTGATGTAACTGATGTAGCTGAACCTTCGTATTCCCACTGGGAGAGCTGCTGGTTCCGTTCCTTAGGGAAGCACCGGTCTGTTTTATTGTCCAGTGTATCATTTTCACAGCATTGATGCATATTTTGGGTTGATGCCTGCAGCCGAGTGTTTGTCACCCAAATAAATGATAATTTCCTGTGTGCTGTCACATGCTCTTCTTCCTTCTCTGCTGAAGGAGCTGAGCTCTCTGTGGGTTTGTTCAGGTGCCGTGCCTGGGCTCCTGGGGAGCCTGGTGTGCAGCACAACTGCAAGCAGAGGTTTATTGCATCCTTAGCTGTAACTCATACTTGTGGTTCAGTCTTCCCTCTGACACCATCACTAATTTATTTCAACTTAATCCTGCTGAGTGGTTCTGTAATACAGCAAGAATTTGTGGAGGTGATCTGGTTTTATCTTTTGAGGAAGCTGGGCATTTTACAGCAGATACACTTCAAAAACTCTTATAGCAAAGGAAAACTTTTACCTCTTTTTTTGCTTTATTTGGTGATGTTTGTATCCTTTGTGTTTTGTAGTGGGAGGTGTGAGAAGCCCCTGGAAAGGTGAATACAGAGAGCCCAGACATTTATCTCTGAACAAAGAAGACAGTGCACAGACATCCCTGTCCCCCACAGTGAGCCCAGTTTCTGAGACTGCTTCTGACCCAAAACTGTCAGTCAAAGTTTCCTGTGCCAGCCCAGTCCTACCACCTCCATCTCTGGAGCAAACAGAGGAGGTTGAGGGAACCCAGTGGAATGAGGGCAAGGAGTTACCTGAGACCTGTGATCCCCCTCCTCTCTCCTCGACTCCTCTGCCCCTGAAGAGCTGCAGCCACGTGGAAAGAGCTGCAACCATTTCGGAGCAAGAACTTCAGCCCAGGGTAATTGGTGAGCACTGGGCTGGGGGAGGAATTCAGCTTTTTTTTTTTTGTTTGAGAGCAGGATAAAAATACAGCTGCTTTCTCTTGGCCTGTTGACAGTTATTTTCGGGTTTTCAGCTTGGATGTCATTTTGCTCATAGTTCCTTTCTCGTTACACAAATTGCTCAACCTTCCTTTAAACTACCAAAACTAATAGTTCTTAACCAATTAAATGTGCCACAAAGGTAGTGAACAGAACTTCCTTCCTCCTGAACAGGAGGGAACCTTCTGAGAGAGGTGCAGGAACCTCTTAGAAAACAGCCTGTTTCAGACTTGTGTTTATTTGCTCTGTGTAAACAGTGTCAGAATTCCAACTTTGTCTGGAATTTTGGGTTCAAACATCTTTTTTTTTTTAAATTGAGGTAAGCCAGGATTAAAATAAAGGGATGGCACATGTCAAGCAAAGCAGGACAGTTAAAATCAGCCTGCAACTGTTTTGTTCTGGGCATTGGAAAACCTACAGCCACCAGCCAAGGAATTTGGTTGCCAGAGTTTGAAAACCAGCAGTAAATTCAGTGTGGAAATCAGTGATTTGTCCAGTTCCATTGCCCCAGTATAACTCCACATTTCCCTTTTTTTTTTCTCCCATATTTTCTAGTCTTTTTAAGTGAATGAAAAGCTTCAAGTTAGGAAGAAAGTGGTGTGAATTGTAACTGTGTCAGGAAACTGTGGAATGAGGAATTTTAGGGGTTGCTGGTGGGCAGCTTCTTTCTCAAATGGCTTTGGGTCTCAGCAGCATTGTAAGAGCTGGTTATATATGGGATATCTGGATATTATCAGGAATATTTGCAGTATTTGTAAGTCCTTGTGTTCAGATAAGGGAGTACAAGCATCCAGATACTGGTGAGAGCTGAGTACATGAGTTTGACCTTTCCCTGATAATGTGGGTGGATCTAGAGTGACATCTCACAGGAGACAGAATGGGCAAGAGCTGGGAAATTCTGGGTGCTATTTTGCATGTTGTTGCACAATCCATCTGGCCTCTGCATGGCAGAGTTGTGTGCTGGGTTCTGCTGGCACCAATACCAATGTTCATTAAATATTGCTGAAGAAGCTTTGGGTATTAATTGCAGAGCTGTGATTAGAGCAGGGAGGCATGGAAGGAAACACTGGAAATGTCTCCCTTCTCTTCTTTTGCTGCAGAGCTGTTTCTGAACAGCCTTTCCCAGCCTTACTCTCTGGAAGAACAGGAGCAAATGCTTTCGTGCCTCAGCATCGACAGCCCCTTTGTGTCAGATGCCAGTGAGAAGGTGAGTGGGGATGGATGGGGGTGGCTGGCTGACCCCCTCTGGAAAACTGGGAGCTGTGCCCAGTGGAAATCTGGAGTTTCTCACCTTTGCTGCTGCTTTTTGACGCCCAGTTTGCTGGGGAGCACCTTGGGCAGAAGCTTTGCTCGTGCCCAGTGGGGTGTTGAGGGCTGTAGCTGTGCTTTGGTTTGCTGGCCAGCATGGATTCCTCCAGAGGCTCTCCTGTGCTGTATCCTCCCCAGAAGCTTCAAGTGTGTGGATATGGAAATCTCAGCAGCCTCAAGCCTGTCTGTGCAGGAGAGAGCTGGGGAGGCAGTGCTGGAAGTAGGAGCTGCACCAAGCAGCTGTGCAGCTCCTGGCCATGGGCACCCGTGGGAAGTTTAGGGAAAGACCAGGAGAATGGGACAGGAAAACAGAGACCCAAATCTTGGATATTCATTCCCAGCCTGTGGATCTATTCTCCATGGACTTGTTTAAACCCATTGATACTAATGAATACATAGTCCTAGATATTTAAATGTCCATTTCAATTAAATTGGTTTGCTCTCTCTGGTGTTCCTATGGTAGGGAATACCAGTGAGGAAACTGAATAAGCCTTGTTGGACCAGANATTAAATTGGTTTGCTCTCTCTGGCGTTCCTATGGTAGGGAATACCAGCCTTGTTGGACCAGGGAAGGACAAAAGCCCTTCGATCACAGTTTTGAAAGACATTGAGTCCCAAATTCGTGCAGCCTGGCATCTGCAGGAGTCAGTTCTGATTGGGAGCAGCTTTGTGTCCTATTTTTGTCTCTCTTCTCAGTCTTCAGTGCTTTTTGAGGAGGACTGAGGGAGTTCTGCACAGCTCAGCTGTTGACACACACGGTGTGCAGTGTGGGATCTGACTCTGCTTGGTTTTCCCCACTAATACCTACCCCATACATTGAACTTGACTTTTGGCTGGTACAGACCACTGTGCTGGTGTCAGACTGACTGGGACAATACAGACCCTTCCCAACAGTGCAGCAGCACAGGGTCTGTAGTTAGTTTTGTACAGTTAATTGTTTTTCTTGGGTGTTTCTAATGTCAGTAAGTGACAAATGTTTTAACTGAGGTTTAATTCTCCTGCCAATTGGTACAACCCCTATTTTCTCACCAAACTTTTCAGCTTTTTATTGATTTAGCTATTGAGAATATCTGATAATGTCTGCACACTGTTGCACTGCTATCCATTCCCTTTCCCAGACAGCACAGAAATGTTGACTAACTAAGGCCCAGCCTTAAATCCCTCTGGGTTTCCCCCTTTTTCCTCCTGAACTTATTTTAATACTCATCTCCTGCCAGCTCATTTTCTTTCGGAGCCTCACACAAACTTGTGCTTACTCCTGCAGAACTCCATGAAGGCTTCTCAGAGCTTGAGGGACACGATGAGCTCTGGGATCCATTCCTGGAACAGCCAGGCAGACGGGCAGAGCTGCAGCTGGAACACCCTGCTGAGCCGCAGCCGGCACACGGACACGCCCAGCTACTTCAACGGTGGGGCTGCACCTCCACGCTTGGCATAAATGGCCAGGAATCATTTTCTCACTATCTAGAGGGGCTGGACATGGAGTTTTTGAGCTCCTTTTATCCTTCAGTTGCTGTGCAAGCACAGACCCCCCTAAAGATGGGTTGTGGGAGGCCCAGTGTGCCCCAGTCACAGATGGGTGGAAGGCACTGGGTCTGTACAGTAAAATCCAAGGAAATTCCTGAACACACAGAGCCTGTGTGCAGAAGCCTCATGCAGCTTCCATGTGCAAGGAATGTTTTATAACCACAAACATCTACCCAGAATTTTGAGGGCATATTGTGCAAATTAATCCATCACTTCAGCTGCTTTCTTGCTAAATGCAGCTCTACTCTGTGAGTCATTGCTGTCTGCAGCAAGCTCCATGCTCAGCAAAAGACCTACATAAATTAAATCCTTAATGACAAAAATTAGTTTTTCCCCATGTGTGTGCCTTTTCAGTCAATTTTGCTGTGGACTGTGAGGTGCTTGTGGCTCAGCAGAAGTTAAATAATCTCTTGTGCATTCCAGGAGTGAAAATCCAGATCCAGTTGCTAAGTGGAGAAAATTTGCACATCAGGGATTTCCACAGGACAAAGGTGGGAGACATTGCCACGGGGATAAGCAGCCAGGTGAGACACAGAGTGGGAGTTCAGTGCATCACTTGAGGAACAACAGTTATTTTCGGGTTTTCTCATTCTTCCCTACTGCAGCCTCATAACCCCTGAATGCCAGGGAGACCCAGGGGCTGTTCAGGGATCCTTAGGACACCTTTAGAAGCAGAACCTCAGTGCTGCTGTTGTGAGTGTGGTACCAGAGGGTGTTTTCTGAGTCACAGAATCATTAAGGTTGGAAAAGACCTCCAAGATACGAAGTCCAACCTTTGACGAAATTCCACCATGCCCACTAAACCATATTTCCAAGTGCCACATCTATTCATTTTTTGAACTTTTTCAGGGATGGTGATTGCACCACTGCCCTGGGCAGCCCGTTCCAATGCTTGTCCACTCTTGCAGTGAAGAAATTTTCCCTAATATCCAGCCTAAACCTAGTATCAAACCTGAATTGTAAGCCAGTGCCAATTGTCAGTGACCACAGGGATCTGTATCTTAGAAAGCACCTCTGCTGCAGCTTAAAAAATCCTTCTCCTCAATTATACACTCTTCCCCCTCTCCCTAAAGAATCCCTATATGGCTTTTTCATCATCAACAGTAGCATCAGCTGAGGGAAAGGAGCTGTGTTTGGTTGGGGTGCTTCCAACTTGTTCTGTTGGAGATGTTGGCACACTCCTGTGAACCTCACTGTGGGCTGCTTTGGCTGCCCCTGAAAGGAACTCCGGAGTGTCTGTGGGACTGTGACTCATCTGGGTGTAAAATGGGATCGTCTCTAAAAGATGTTGCACCATGCCAGAAAATGTTCCAGTGGTGTTGGTTCTCCCTGGGCTCTGTTCTTGTGGACATCTCAAAGCACAATACCTGGAGAGGAGCTCATGTGCCCAAACACGGGCAGCTCAGGACTCCCCAGCCACAGCTCAGAGCTCGGGGAGGCACTTTGGCAGCAGGGTGGGCACTGCCCACTCCAGTTCCGAGGCATTTCCTTATGAGAGGAGTTCAGGATGTTCCTGCCAAGCACGAGCCCCTCCCTGGGAGCTGTTCTCGTGGAGGGAGGCCGGGTGTGATGGAGGGCTGTGATGTTCTGGAGGAAAGGCTCAGCTCTGTGTTCTGCTCCGCAGATCCCCGTGCCCGCCTTCAGCCTGGTGACCAAGGAGGGGCAGCCCGTGCGCTACGACATGGAGGTGCCCGACTCTGGCATCGAGCTGCAGTGCACCCCGGCCCCCGACTGCAGCCTGGGCTGGGCCTGGCGCGTCAAGCACGGCCAGCTGGAGAACAGGCCCTGAGGCCCTGCCTGCTCCGGAGGTTTGCACCTTGTGCAGAGAAGGAATTGCAAAAGCTTCTGACCTCCCCTGCCGTGGAGCACCAAGTGCAGTGGCTGCTGTTTGTGCTGCAGCAGGACCACGGCTCGCTGCCCTCGGGCCTCACTTCTGTTGGCTGTTCTGATCCACTTCCAAGACATGTCCTGAGCTTAGACATTCCCCAGGACAGTGGGAATTACTCGTTTTGGGTGTGTTAGAGCTTGAGAATGGTAGGTGGAAATTCCTTGCTTTTCAGAGGAAGGAGGTTGTGCTTTTCAGGAGAGCAGGGGGATTGGGTGAGAACTCTTGCTCTTGCTCCGAGGGGAGGTCGGTCGTTGCTGGGCTTGCCCAGAGGAGGAGGTTGGGTGCCCTCAGTGCAGCTGGGGTTGGTTGTGCCGAGGGGAGCTGGCTGACTTCCTTCCAGATGGAGGAAAAAACATTTCTGTAGGCTCTGGGGAGCATCATCTCCACCTCAAGCCTTTTTCATGGGGAGAATCAACAGCAGGCACTGTCTGGTTCTTGGTTTCACCTCCCACCCTTCCCGCAGTCACTTCCTTCTTGAATCAGAAAAGAACTTTTTTCCCAGAAAGAGCTTTGCTTGCAGCTCCCACCTGCAGGCCTCGGAGGAGCTGGTGCTCTCTCTGGTGTCCCTGGCAGGCAGGGCAGGAGGAGGGTACAGAATTCCTTGGTGGGAGGGTGGAGGGGTTGTTCCTCCATCCTGTTCCCACCTCTGATGTGGGACTTCAGGTGCACTGTCCCATCCTTGGAGGAGTAAGGGACATCAACTCTGTCAGCTGTGACAGGGCTGAATTTTATTGCAGAGTTTATAAAAATCTCCCTCCCAGCTCCCAATCCAGCCCAGTGCCCCAGTTCTGTGAGCTCAGCCTGGCCTCATGAGGCTTCCCACTCCTCCCCTCACTTCAAACTGGGTTCACTGAGTGGGATGGGCAGCTGGGCCTGGAATTCCTTAAGCCTTGAACTGTTTTTTTACTGATTTGTGAATGTTTGGAACATACTGAAACCTCACAGGTCGAGTTCAGGTGGGCGGGTGTTGTTCGCCCTTCTCCATCCCAAACAGATCCTGGGGGAGCTGTGAGCTCTGAGTGTGCTTGTTCAGGGCTGCTCCAGGGCCTGGCACACCTGGAAATCACAGTCCCTCCCTGTGGCTCTCCCAGAGCTCTGTGGCTGCCTCTGAGCAGGGGCTCTGCATCCAGCCTGGGCAGAGAAACAGCTCCCAAAAGCCAAGGTGGGCTCTGCCAGATCCATGCTGGGCTGGGAGACACAACGGGGCAGGAATGCTGGCAGCCTTCCCAAGGGAAGTTCACTTAGAAAAGAACTGGGAAAAGCTGAACTCCCTTTTTGAGGAGCAGCAGTCCTTAAACAATGGATGCTCTTTCCCTTTGGTCTCCCAGAACAGGGGCTGGTTTTGCTCCACCAGACAGTGACATCCCCGATCAGAAAACTCAAGTTGTGATGTAATAAAAAAGTGGAACTCACGAAGGAAAATGAAACCTGTCACCACTCTGGGTATGGTTTTTATAGCACTTTTTGTTCTAAAGCACTTAATACATTGTCCAAAATAGGCACCTAATTATATATGCAATGCCACATTCAGAGTCTTTTTAGTAAATAATTAACACATTATGCACATGTCTTCCAGGAGGGAGTGGGGAAGGGGGTAGGTTGGCTCAATTTCTTTTTCCAGATGCCATAAACTACAAAGAGTTTAAGCTCTGGAGCAGGAGGGATGCAAGTGCCTCTTCCAGGGCTCCCAGGAGCTCCCAAGCACACATTCAGTGCGTGCCTGGCTCCCTTCCTGAGCTTCCTCTGAGGGACAGGAGGAAAACTGTTGGTTGTTTCTGTGAGTCTGGGGTGATGTGTCAATCCCAAAGCACCGTGGGTTCCACCCAAAAGGCTGCACCTTGTGCCTCTGTCGCCTGGGGGATGTTCCAATGTCCTGATGTCCAGTTCCATGCCTTGGCATTGGGATTGAGCCCTGGAGCAGCAGGGAGGGAGCAGCAGGACTGTCTGCAGGACTCCTGGGCTCTGCATCTGCAGCATTAACCTGAACTCAGGCCACCTGCACAAGGCCAGGGAGCCCTCCCAGGCCTGGGATGTTCTCGCAGGGCCCATGGAGATGTCCATGTTCCCTGAACCATGGAGATGTCCGTGTTCCCTGGGCCCATGGAGATGTCCATGTTCCCTGGGCCAATGGAGATGTCCATGTTCCCTGAACCATGGAGATGTCCGTGTTCCCTGGGTCCATGGAGATGTCCACGTTCCCTGAACCATGGAGATGTCTGTGTTCCCTGAGTCCATGGAGATGTCCGTGTTCCCTGGGCCCATGGAGATGTCCATGTTCCCTGAACCATGGAGATATCCATGCTCTCCAGGCCCATGGCGATGTCCATGTTCCCTGAACCATGGAGATATCCATGCTCTCCAGGCCCATGGCGATGTCCATGTTCCCTGAACCATGGAGATATCCATGCTCTCCAGGCCCATGGCGATGTCCATGTTCCCTGAACCATGGAGATATCCATGCTCTCCAGGCCCATGGAGATGTCCGTGCTCTCCAGTACCCTCACAGCAGCATTAGCCAGGACCCACCCTTAGTTTTACCCGAAGCCTTCGGTCCCGTTTGGCTGCCCCCCGAGCGCCCAGGTGGGGCTGCAGGTTCCCCACACCCCGTGGCCGTGTCGCTGCTCTCAGGGTGGGATGTGGTGTCACAGGCCCCGCCTGGGGACAGACACCTCGGCAGCCCCACAAACCACTGGTGCCTTCCCCGTCCCTGAGCTGGGGTTCTCCTCCGGGACGCTCTCCAGGCTGTGCTGCCAGCCAGCCTGAGCTCTCCCTGCCTCTCTCCTGCTGCCAGGACAGTTTCCTCTTCCCTTGGCTTGTCACTTTGCTGTGACAGGCACAAACAACCCGGCTTCCAGATGAAGGCAATACTGACAGCAGAAAGTCGGGGAAGATTTGCATTATCCTCGTTCAAATTTGGGTGGAACTGTCAGGTTTCATAACGAGTGTTTAGGACAGAACCCCAGCTCAGGGTGGGGAGGACAAGTAGGAGTGATAAACACAGATGGCTCTTGTCGTGCAGCTCCTTCCGGGAGTCTGGAAAAATCACTGTTGGTGAGGTGAGATGGAGCTGAGGATCTCTTTGGGATGGGCAGTGGGGGAAGGTGCTGGAACGAGGAGCTTGTATGGAATGAATGACACTTTATAAAACTGTGATTTCTTGAAGTTAATGTTTTTGACCTGCATTTTCACAGGGAAAAAAAATAAAGCTAAAAAAAGAGATAATTTTTGTTGTCGTTGCTGGTGGTTTGATGTGTTGTCCCAGAGAAGACGATGGTGATGCTGAATAAGCCGTTTTCCAGGAAGAGGAACCTGGTCTGATTAAACTCTGCTATATATTAATTACCCTTGGGTTTGGGGCATGCAGGAGAAGTCAGGGAGGGTGCTGGGCACTGCCCAGGCTCCCCAGGGAATGGGCACGGCCCCGAGGCTGCCAGAGCTCCGGGAGCGTTTGGACAGCGCTGCCAGGGATGGACAGGGTGGGGGTGTTGGGGTGTCTGTGCAGGGCAAGAACTGAATGATCCTTGGGGTCCCTTCCAGCCCAGGATATTCCAGGATTCTGTGATTTCCGGGGCTGAAGGGGCAGCACTAACTTTGATGTAACTAAGCCCAGGCTTTGCTGAATATCCTGGCATCTCCTCCCAAGCAGTCCCTTATCCTCCCTCTGTCCCATTGCGGGGGATTTGCTGCACTGGAAGCTGCTCAGTCTTGCCGTGGGAGGTGCAGGGGTGAGGCAGGCAGGGCTCTGGGGATCCCCCCACACCTCCCGGTGCTGCAGCCCCTCTGCTGCAGGAGCTGTTTGTCTGCACGGAGCTGAATCCTTCCTGGAAAGGAGCCCAGCGGGCTGGGGGGCTGTGGCCGGGCTGGTGAGTGAGGACAGTTATCCTGAAACACATTTTTGTGCTGTCATGCACCCACACGTCTGTGCTGTGAGCAGACCTCAGATCCGTTGTCCTCAAAAAAATGGTGGGTGGTTTGTTGCTAGAATTCCAGACTGGTTTGGGTTGGAAGGGACCCTAAAGATCATCTCGTTCCACCCTCTCACTTCCCACTGTCCCAACGGGGCCTTGGACACTTCCAGGGATCCAGGGGCAGCCACAGCCACTCCCTCAGTCTTTCCATCCCTCCCTTCATCTTCTCCCCCTTCCTCCCTTCTTTCCTCCTTCTCTCTCTTTCTCCCTCCCTCCATCCTTCCCTCGCTCCATCTTTCTTCCCTTTTCTCCCTCCTTCCATGACAGCATCTCCCCCCCCATGCAAACCCTTCTCCCAGACAAACCTTTATCCTCTGAGACATTTTATTACCAGTTCTGCTTTAGATTAAACAGGCCTTCAGTATATAAAAATAATGTATACAAATGAGCAGTTAATGGTTTACATTTCTGGCTTAAAGGCATTTATAAGTTACACATTCATTTCCCATCCCTCCCCGGACACGGAGCCGGCGCTGAAGCAGCTTAAATACAGCAGGAAGCAGCGGCTGCTCTGGCTAAAGCTGGGACTAGCGAGAAGGGACAGGAGGAGGGACAGGGGGAGGGGCAGGAGCGGGGAAACGCGTCCTCGCATGGGGACGAGCGGGGGCCGTTTAATGAAGTGAGCGCACCGAGAGGTTTAATTGCGGCTCTGCGGGGCCGGGGTCGCTCAGCAGCGGGGCAGGGGAGGGAGCGGCAGTCGGGTCCAGCGCGGTACCGAGGGGCTGGTGCGGCTCTCGGGCCTCTCCTGCCTGGCGGCAGCAGCGACCCCGCAGCCTTTGGGATCGCGGGTGCTGCGGGGCTGGAGGCTGCCGGCATCTCCTGCGTGTCCCACCCCACAAAACGGGGACCCGCCAGGGCTGACAGCCCCGGTTTATCCCAGCGGCTCCAGCCCCGACAGTGCAGATGGATGCTGGGGATGCGGGTGGGCGGAGGTGCCACCACCTCGCAGGGACTCGTCCCTGCTGCTGATTGTCGCAGCTACAGAGCCTCCCCTGCGGCGAGGAACAGCCCAGCGCTGCTCGCCACAGCCTTGGGGACACCCTGCGTGGGGGTGTTCCCGTCCCTGCTGCCGCAGCGCAGAGAAATTTGAAGGAAGACATAAAATCACGTAAAATAGCACCTCTGCCAGCCCCTGGGGCCGGGAGGTGCCCAGGGTGGGAGCTTTGCAGCAGCTCCTCGCTGGCTCTGCAGCGCAGGAGAACGCGGCTCTCGAGGGGCTCTGCGGGGCCGGGGGGGCCGGGGGAGATGTGCGGGGACCGCCGTGTCCCCCTGACGCCCCCTCCCCTCCCGCAGCGACAATCAAAGGCACCAGCAAGCTGAGGAGTGGCACACGGCGCTGCGCAGGGCTGGCCCCGCGGCTGGCGTGCGAGGGAGCAGCCCGGGGGAGGGATGGGACAGCCCCTCTTTTCCTTCCAGGACAAGTCGGAGCCCTTTCTGTGCTTCCCCGTCCCTGTCCGTAACCAGGAGGGCCCCCCAGCCCTGCCAGCCCGGGGAGAGGAGCTCAGGGACATCGCCAAGCAAGCGCCGGGGGTGCCCGCGCCAGACCCCG
>VZRO01005204.1:23801-34698 GCA_013397915.1 Daphoenositta chrysoptera | reverse complement strand
AGAGACTCGCTGCCACCCCTCCTTTGTGCCAGGTGTCCCCGCCGGGACGGGGACATCCCCTTGCACCCACGGTACCTGTGCAGGTGGCGGTGGTGTCGGTGGTGGCAGCGGCCTCTCCAGAAACCACGGGGGCTGCGGGGGTTTCTATGACAACGGGGACAATTTCGATGGCGACGTCTCCGTCGGGCCCACGCAGGATCTGCACCAGCCCCTTCTCCTCGAGCTCTGCCAGCCGCCGCTCCAGCGCCAGCCGGTAGCACTCCTGGGGCTGTGGGGACGGCGGGCTGGGCGGCCGCGGGGGGCTCAGCTGCTCCTGGAGAGGGGACAAGCCCCGGCAGGTCACCGCTGTCCCCCTGCACCCCTCAGCCCCCGGTGCCTCGACACCAGCCTTCCCTCGGCACCGCGGCACCCCCGGCTCACCCGCAGCGCCTCCAGCTCCCGCCGCGCCTGGCTCAGCTGCTTCTCCAGCTCCGCTATCTTGGCCATGGAGTCGTTCTCCGCATCCTGCAGCTTCTCCGTCAACTGTGGGGGACGAGGCGCCGCCGCTCAGCCCCGTCCCCATCCCTCCCTCGGGGCTTGCGTCAGCGGCTCTGCCCCCGCGCCCGCGGCCCACCTGGCTGACGTGCTCCTGCAGCTCCTCCATGTGCTCCAGCACCGCCGTCTTGGTCTCCGAGTCCTCCAGCATGGCCCCCACGTCGAAGACGTTGTCCAGGTAGGCTTGGATCTGCACCTGCAGCTTGTCGCTCTCGGTGAGGCGCAGGGTCTGCCGAGGGACAGCCGGTGTCACCGCAGCGCCGGCGGCACCCCCGCCCCCCCCGGCGATCACCCACCTCCAGGTACTGGTCCAGCCCCAGGTGGGTGAACTCGTACTGCAGGAACACGCGGAAGTTCATGTTCTCCACCGAGTGCACCACGATGTTGATGAACTGCATGCAGGCCACCTGCGGGGACACGGCTCAGCGCGGCCACCGGCACCGCGCAGGGGCAGGGCGGCCCTTGGGGACACCGCCCCGGGGGCTGCAGGGGGGTCGGTGGGACATGGGGACGTGGCGTCCCTGGGGAGTGCGGGGTGGTTTACACGGTCCTGGGGACGTGGTGGCCTGGGGACAGCACGGTGGCTCAGCATGCCTTGGGACGTGATGGCCCGGGGACAGTTCGGTGGCTTAGGACCCCTTGGGGACATGATGGCATGGGCACAGTGTGGTGGCTTAGAAGCCCTTGGGGACAGCAGAACAGCCTGGCAGCCCTTGGACATGGCAGCCCTTGGGACGTGCCACCCCCAGGACAGCACAGTGGCTCAGCAGCCCTTGGGGACACGGTGGCCTGGGGAGAGTTTGGTGGCTCAGCATCCCTCGGGGCACGATGCCATGGGGACAGTGTGGTGGCTTAGGGGCTCTTGGGGCATAACGGCCTGGGGACAGTGCAGCAGCCTTGGTGACATGACACCCTGGGGACAGCAGAGCACGAGCCCCAGCAGCCACTCACCATGAAGTCAATGTTGGTGTCCTCGTTTCGGAAATACTCCATCAGCTTCTCGAAGCGGTTCTTCTCCCCGCAGACCTGGGGGGGACAGGGGGCTGAAGGCCAGGGAGGACATGGCCAGGGGACACCCAGGAAGGTGGTGGGACAGGAGGTACCCATTGGTGACACCATCCCAGCCCTGACCGGTGCTGCCAGGCACCCAGCCCAGCTGGGACGTGGCCCTGGGGGCTCACGCTGGCGTGGGGACATCGAGCCCACCCAGTGACAGGAACATCCCCAAGCGAGTGAGAGATTGGCATTTTGAGGGTGGTGCAGGGCTCTGCCACACACAGGGAAACTGAGGCACAAACCCAGCCAGAGCATGTTCGTGTGGGAACTGGGTGTCCCTGCTGGGGCCTCACCTCCTTGAAGTTGTCGAAGGCAGCCAGGATGATGTCGTGGCCACCCCGGACCAGGCAGACGGCGGCCAGCAGCTCCAGCACCAGAGCCTTGGTCCTGCAGAGACACGCGGTGTGAGGGGGTTGGGGCCGCGGGGTGGGCGAGGGGACGGGGGGACGAGGGACAACAGGGGACAGGGCAGCTCCTACCTGGCGCTCTTGTTGTTGAGGCTCAGGGTGATCTCGTTGACACAGGCTGGGTGGTTCATCACCAGGCTGAAGCCAGACTTGGGGAGGGGAAAGGAGCATTAACGGGGTCGTGTGTCCCCCCGGAGACACTCCAGCACCTCGGGACACCCCCATGCCACGTCCCCACCGGACAGGAGGCCGGGTGAGGACATCCCAGCGGCAGGGGCTGCAGACCCGGTCCCGCCCCGAGGCCGCCACCGCAGGCGCGGGGGATCCCGGGGAGCCCCGGGCGGATCCGCGGGCGCACCTGGTAGTTCATGATGGCGCGGAGGCACATGATGCACACATGGACATCGTCCTTCTGGCTGACGAGCCGCGAGTTGCGCAGCGCCTTCCTGCTGTGCGAGGGGTTCAGCCTGGGCGGGGAGAGCGCGGCTGAGCGGGGCCCGGGCCGGCCGCGGGGGCAGCGCAAAGCGGGCAGGGGACAGCGCACGGGGGTGGCAGCGGGGCGGGGGACACCGGCACACCCGAGCGGCTGCACCCCACCGGAGAAACCCCCCTGACCGTGCCCATCTAGAAGCCCTCGGGCTGCGGGGGGTGACGTGGGGTGGGACGGGTTTTGGGGCCCCCTCGTGCACACGGGTGGTGTCAGAGGCTCACCGGGGCGGGCAGGAGCTGCCGGGTGACCTGGGGGCACTGTCCCCATCGCTGCCCGGGGCACCGCAGGGGACGCTGGGGTGGACGTGGCGGAGGAGGGTGTGGATGTGCTGGTTCGAGAGGCAGCAGCTGGAGGCGCGTTAGAGCCTGCAGGACAGGAGGGAGAAACGGGGCTCCCGCGCCGCCCCGGGGACACCCGCGCTCGGGGACAAGGGATGGGACCCCCTGCGGGCGCCACGTCCCTCCTGACCTGTCCCTGGGGCTGGGAGGGACACCCCGGCTCCTCCAGAGCTGCTGGCGGCCGGCGAGGGACCCCCGCGGCCCCCGGGGTGCCACGTTACAGCTCCTGGGGTGACCGCGGTGGGGTGTCCCTGGGACCCCCCGCCCACCGGGGGTGCCCCGCAGGCCCTGTCCCCAATACCGGTGACCAGCAGCGGGGTCCCGTGGGGTGTCCCCGTCCCGCCAGTGCCCCGTCACCTACCGTCAGCGCGTCCCCGGCAGCGTGCAAGAGAAGAGCGGGGTTAGACGGGGCTGCGGGCGAGCGGCACCAAGCGAGAGCCACCGGCCACCAGGACCGGCTCCGGGGGACACAGGCCCGTCCCTCCCCCCCGGGATTCATCCGGGGGGCTGCCATTTGCTCCCCCAAAATCTCCAACACCCCCAATTTCTGTGTGTTCCTGGGCTTTAACCAGAGCACCCCAGGACGGTCGCGGTGCCAGGGTGGGGACATGGATCCAGCCCAGCCCCTGGGCACACAGGGGGATGTGGCTTTGACCCCACCCTCAAACCAGCAATGGGCACCCATTTTTAGGACCGGGCCTGCGTCTCCCTGCCAAGCCCCTCTCCAAGCGCGGCGCGGCCGGGGGTGCAGCGAGGCGAGAGCGGGGGACACGGCACAGGGACGGGGGACAGTTGGGGACGGGACCACACGTTACCTTACAGTGAGGGGCCGCGTTTTGGAGGAGCCCTGGGTGGGGGACGAGGAGGTGCTTTTGTTCAGGTCCTCCAGCGACCGCTCCTTGCCCTTGTCAGAGCCGGGGCTGCTGTTCTCTGCGCTCTCCATGTCATACCTGGTGGCCCGTGGGGACACGGGGACGGGTGAGACGTGGCCCCCCAACACGGGCAGATGCCCCTCAGGGATGTTGGGGGCGTTCTGCTCAGCCCCAGCCATGGAGCATCGCCCTGATGACAAGGGAGGGCACCCCCAGGGACCCCCCAGCCCCGCTGAGCCCCAGGGGAGGCTGATCCCAGCCTTGGGGACAGGACACCCGGTGGGGACGTACGCGACGGAGCACTGGGCAAAGGCGAGGTACTCCAGCAGCACGTCCAGCCCCTTGTTCTCCTCGTTGAGGAACTCCTGGACCCAGCTGCAGGGTGCAGAGGGTTAGTGGGCTCTGCCAGCCCCCACATCCTCTCTCCCCCTGCCCCCAGACCCTCAGCGGAGCCACCCCCTGGGCAGAGGTCCCCAGCAAGGGAGGAACAGGCTGGGGACATGAGGTGGCACCGTGAGCTGGCATTTCTCTGAGGCCGAGTGAGTTCCATGGTGACCCCGATATAAGGACGGCACAGCCCAAGGGCTCTCCTGTCACCACTGCCAGCACTGCCACTGCTGCCACCACAGGACAGCCTGGCCCTGGAGACCATGGGCACCCACCACCCCACAAGGGGTCAGGAGAGCCAGGGTGGGGATGGGGTCCCTCCTGGCACCCAGGGGGTACCAGGGAGCCAAAATGGGGGTCAGACCCCACAGAACCCCCAGCAGCCTCAGCACCCTCAGCCTCCCATCAGAGCCCCCCGGGAGGGCAGGATGAGGCCGCAGCCTCCACATCCTGCTGTCACCCTCCAGCCAGAGCCAGCAGCACGTCCAGCCCCTCCCCGGAGACAGTGGCAGCGGCCGGGTGACAACGCCACCACCCTTACCCGATGTAGTTGGTCCTCAGGGAAATCTCCAGCTCCCGGAGCACCTGCGTGGACTCCTGCACTCGCCTCTTGAACTGTGGGACGGGGACAGCCATTGGCACCGTCCCCGTGCCCAGCCTGGGATGGGGACCGGGGGACCGGGGTGCAGCGGGGACCCCTCACCTTCCTGCTGACACCGCCCGTGTCCAAGTAGCTCTTCAGCTTCTGGATGTAGGCGGACGGAGGGTTTTTCACCTGGAAACGCTCCTGCGAGCCCCAGAGAGAGGCTGAAACTGGGCCACCTGCTGTGGCACGGGGACATGCCACTGTCCCCACAGCAGCCACAGTGTCCCTGTCCCCACCCAAGCTGCATCAATGCTTAATGAGGTTAATAAGGTGCTGTGTCAGTAAGGAGATGGATGTCAGTGCTTGGTGCAGCCAGATTGATGCCACGAGTGGCACTTGGGGACAGGGACAGCACTGGGGACGCTGTGAGCTTGGACCTCACCTGGTCACAGATCAGCTCCCACTTCTTCTCGTTGTCGTACTGGTTGAGCAGCTTCATCTTGTCCGGGGGCAGGTTCATGGAATTCTGTGGGTGAAGGGTGTCAGTGCTGGGGTCACCCCAAAAACACCCCTGGGCCTGTAGCACCCCCTGCTCACCCCACTGGGTGTCCTTGCTCAGCAGTGGGACATGGGGACACCAGTGGGACATGGGGATACCCACGGGAGGATTGGGATGTTGGTGGAAGGATGGGGACGCTGGTGGGACATGAAGATTCCAGTGAGAAGATGGGGACAGTGGTGGGACAATGGGGACAGTGGTGGGAAAAAGAGAACAGCATTCTCAGGATGGGGACACTGGTGGGTGGTGGGGACAACAGTGAGAGGTTGGCAACACCACCGTTCCCAGGATGCGAGCATCCCATGGACCCATCAGCAATGTCCCCGCCTGAGGGTCCCCGAGGGGAGGGCAGGAGGTGTTGGTGGGGAACAGGAGGAAGAACTGGACATGTCCATCCATGTCACGAGTGCACCACGTACCGGCCTCAGCCAGCCCAGTCCCGGCAGGGCCACACAGGGTGAGGGATGGGGACACCGACGGGTGACACGGCCGAGGGACCCAGGAGCCCGGGCCGTGTTGGAGGGGTCACCCCCGAGTCCCCCCCGCCACAGACGCAGGACGAGCCCGTCTGGGGAAACCAGCGTTTATTGAGAGACGATGATGTCAGGGCCTGGCGTGTCCCCACATCCCTCGGTGCCACCGTCGCGCAGCCCCAGCCCCCGCGGCCGCCCCAGGACGTGACGCGCTTTCCGCTCCCGGCACCGAAACCGCTCCCGCCGCCCGCGGGGCGCAGCTGCCGCCTCCGGGCTGCTCTGCCGGGACACCGCGGGGTGACCTTCATGGGACACCCACCACGGCCCGGGCGGGCTGCAGCTCAGCTCGGCTCACGGGTGGTTTGTTTTGCTAAAAGATGCGATTTTCGGAGCTCCAGCTCACCCGGAGAGCACTCAGGATGACCTGATGGCACGTGGAGCAATGCGCAGCCCCACGCCACCCCTAAATCCCAGTCTTGGGGCTCCCTGACGAGGAGGTTGGGGACGTGGGGTGCTTGCCGTGCTGGAACAAACACATCCTTGCAGGAAGGCATCTCCCAGGGCTTTGGCTGCCCACAGAAGAGCAGGTCCAAGGGGAGAGGTGCCACTGTGGTGGGCAGGAACAGAAACCTCTCCACCACCTCCAGGGAGGACCTGTCAAGCTGCTTTCACAAGAAGCCAAAAACAGGAGCTGTGGGTGACCAGGAGCTGGGTTTGGCTGGAGCTTGGGCCGGCTGGCACGGAGAGCTGGGCAGGGGGTACAGTCAGGCTGCAGGGCCAGAAATGGCCTCACTGTGAAGCCACTGGAGCTGCTGGGTGGGTTCTGGGATGGGCAAGGTGACAGCAGCACCTGGGTGTCCCCATTGCTGGTCCCCGAGCTGCCATCCTTGGGATGGGTGAGGGTCAGACCAAGGGAGAGCGCTGTGCCAAGAGGGACCAAACACCCCAGCCAGGCTCCATCAGCACCGTGGCACCCTCTGTGGGACACGGGCGGGTGCCCTGGGCAGAGAGGGGATGGTGGCACCTGCCACGGGCACCAGCTTGAAGCCACCACATGGCACCTGGGCAAAGCAGGACCCTGCGCTGACGGTGGGACAGGACCCAGCAGGAGGGTGGGGCAGGGGACGCTGGGCTGTCCCTGCGGAGGTGGCTCTGCCCCGAGCCCCGCGGTCCCTCCCTTGCGGGCAGGATGTGGCACAGGTCGGGTACAAACTGGGTGGTGGCTGCGTCCCGGGTGGGCTTGTGGTGCCGGGGAGGAAGCGGCTCCGCTGGGGAGCCCCAGCCGGCAGCACGAAGGAACCGGTTCTCATTTCCTGCCGCGGAGCGGGGACCGGCGGTGGGGGAGGTGGGGCAGGGCGGGGGAGGTGGGGCAGGATGGGTGATGTGGAGCTGGGTGGATGATGTGGGGCTGGGTGGGTGATGTGGGGCAGGGCAGCAGCCAAGCACCCCAGAGGTGTCCGAGGAAGGACTTAGTCCTCCTCCTCTTCCTCCTTTGGGGACAAGGACGGCGGAGCCACAGGGACTTGCCCCCAGCAGCCACATCGCACCTCCCGTCATCCAGCACCCAGCACCCTCATTCCAGCCCTGCCCGGGGCTTCCCAGCAGCCTCTCAGCCCATCACGTCACTGAGTGGGTGCCACCAAATGTCCCCCAACCACCCTGCTGTGACTCAAAGTGCCACAGAGCCTGCGGTGCCATCCCAGCCATGCCCAGCACCAGGATGGGACCCAACACCAGCTGTGGGGTGAGCCAGGCTTTGCCCCACCCTCCAACCAAGGCCAGGGCAGGTGAAGCAGCACCAACATCATTTTCGGGTACAAAACAACCTTTCCTATCACGGCTGGTGGGGACAGAGCTATTTTGGGTGCCAGACACCTCTTTTTGTTCCACACGTGAGCGGGCAGCGCCGAGCGGAGCCGGGCTGAGCCGAGCTCTGCACCAAACCCGGCACAGAATGTTCCGGCATCCTCCAGGGAAGTGTTTGTGCTGCAAAACCCGACAGGCTGAGAGTGAACCGGGCTGAACCCTGGCAGCGCCGTTTCTGGGGCACGGGGGATGTGCACCCTCAGAGAGGGGATGGAAAGCCTTGGCAGCACTGGGCCCATCCCAGTCCGGACACCGGGCACTGAATCCTGCCCCAGGGAAGGGGACAGGGCAGGGAACTGCCCCAGGTGGCAGCTGAGGGGCTCTCTCCAGCTGCAGGAAGGACCAACATCTGCAGGTGCCCGGGTGGCTGATGGACCCCGCCACTCCTGGGATGCTCCATCCCTCTTGGCCACCGAGCACTCCTGAGGTGGTTTTGGGACATGCCCAGCTGTGCCAGCTGTCCCATGCTGCCCCCTCCAGTGCCCCCGACTGCCACTGGACTTCTCCTGCCTCTTCCCAGGGCTCAGTGCAAGGCACAGAGCAGGACCAGGCCCACCCAGGGCTCCCCGACCTCCCTCATGCATCAAACTGGGCTGGGGGCACTCTCAGGACCAGTTCATCCCATCAGGGACTGCCTGGATCCAGCCAGGCCCCAAACCCAGCAAGTGTCAGGCAGGGACGGCCGGCGGAGGAGCAGACGTGTCCCCAGGGCGGCCGGGGGGGTGGCGGGAGCGGGCTGGGGTGGGCGGCCACTGCCGCCTGCGGCTCCAGCTCTATTTTAAGAACAAGCAGAAGCTGCTGCAGCAGCTGGGGAGAGGAGCCTGATCCCATCACCGTGCCCTCATCCCTGCCCACCCTGCACTGGGGTGTCCTCCTGGCTCACCCGGGGCTGGATCCAGCAGCACAGGGGGGCTCCTGCACCAGGACACTCTCCAGGCCCTGATCCAGCAGCTCCCGGCTCACAGGCCACTTCCCTCCCTCCCCACCCAGGGCACACGTCCCCCATGCGGGGACACCCTATTGCAGCCCCGCATCCCCCAGCCAGCCTTGGCCACCGGGCTGGAACCGGGCCGGGGATGGATCCAGCAGCAAGCTGAGCACCACTTTTGTTTCCTGGTTGAGCCGAGGCCGACACTGTGGCCAGGGCTCGCTGGTCACCCTTCCTGCTGCTGGGGCCAACAGCACATCTGCAAACATCTGCAAACATCTGCAACAGTGACGTTGGCCTTGCACTCCCCCAGGTCCTGGGGGAAGAGGCAGCAAAGCTCCCACCAGGAGAAGCTCCCGGCTGGGGCAGCCCCGTCCCAGTCAGACGCTGTTTGATTTGACTCCACCACACCTCGACTCCCAATTCCACTTACATCTTCCCAGTTAATGCCTCTTGACATGCAAAGGGGGGGAAATCTCGGTTGCTCTGAGCAGGAGTATCCGAGCATCCCTATCCCAGCAGCAAAGATGCTCCTCCTCTGCTCTATCCCAAAAATCCACCTCGTCAAATCCCAAACCACTTGGCACAGGACAATCTTCCCATCACTGCCAAAGCGGCATCTGCCACAGTGCCCCAGCTGGGAAGGAGCCAGTTTTGGAGAATAAAGTTTGGGGAAACTAAATTCCCATGTCTTGGCACGGAATGGGTGTATCCATCCCCTTCCTGGCAGCAGTTTGGATCCCCTAGGCGCCTCTCTGGGCTTTTCTGCCAAGCCTTTGCACCACCAGCTCTCCCAGTTTGGGATGTCCAGCCCAAAACTGATTTGCACTGAGCTCTCGTGGCATCACTGTAACCATGGCAACGTGTGAGGTCTGGATCGTGTCCCACCAGGAGATTCCCAGCTCATCACCACCTGCTCCATCACTGAGCTCACCAGCTCAGGAGCTGCAGAAGTTGAAGCCGGAGTCAGGGAACGTGTTCGCGGTGGGTGAGGGCAGAGGGACCCCCTGTCCCATCCCCCCGGGGTTCTGCTGCCCCCACAGCCACGAGAATGGGGAAGGGACACTGTGAAAGGAGGAAGCGGGATTGGGACAGCCGGTTTCACAAGACACCCGCTTCCCGTCTGGGCATATCCAGCCCCCCGGGTGCCCCCTTCTCCCGGAGAAGGGCTCTCCCTCGGGATGAAGGCATGAAGGTGGTGTTGAGGGCCTAGAGCGGTGCTTTCCCCTTTTCTGACCAATTTTTGGCTTAGGATTTCCAACCTGCTGGACCCAGCCCTGCATAAGGTGCCGCTTCCTGGGGCCTCGCAGCGGAAGCACCCCGAGCCCCTTCCTGCCACCGCTGCTGTGACACCCGGAGCCATCACAGGCACCACCACCCCACCCAGCCGCCTGCCACCCCGGGTGTCCCACGGCAAGCCCCTCCTTGGGATTCCGGGGGTCCCACGGGGGTCCCGCCAAGGCAGAGCCCCTCACCATCATCCCCCTGCAGCCGCAGTGGCTCCAGGCAATGCTCGTCCCCAAATAATCCCGTAAACTCCACGAGACGAAAAAGCTCCCGAGTAATTTGTGCTCAGGCCTGGGATGGGGGACCCCACCGAGCAGATCCCGACAGATCCCACCGAGCAGATCCCGGTGTGGCGGCATCGTGGGAGCTGCGCCCGCGGCTGCTCCCGGCACGGGATCGGCAAAACGGCTCCGTCTCCCGCCAGGGGCTCAGGGCATTAAAGCAGCGATTTTTTTTTCTGGGAGCATTTTTGGGAGGGCACGGCCAGGGCCCGGAGCGGTGGCGCGGTGGCGGGACCGGCGCTCCCGGCGCGAAGGTCACGGCCGGCCCGGCCCGCCCAAGGACGGAGGGAGCGAGCGGGAGCCGCTCTCCCGCAGTTCCGAGCGTTTCCTGGAGCTGCCTCCATCCCATGGGAACGCGGCTCCGGCATCGCCCGCTGCCCGCCCCGCGGGAGGCCGGCAGCGGTGCCGGGGGGCTTCACCCGGCTCCGGGGAGGAGGAGGAGGAGGAGGAAGAGGAGGTGAGCGCAGCATCGCCATCCGCAGCACCGGCGCGCTCCGGCCCTGCCGCCGATCCCGCCATGGCGGAGCCCGCCCGGGGTCCGAGACTCGGGGTCACCCCAAGCATTTGGGGGTCGGATCCCCCCACGGTGAGAGCGATGAGGGGCGGGGAGCGGCTGGGGGTCATCCCGGGGCAGGGCTGAGCGTCCCCGGGGAAACGCGGTGGGAGCGGGGCAGTCATCGTTATTAATAAGAATATCAATTAAATAATAAATCAAATAATTAACGGAACGCTGAAATAGTAACAATACGATCATTGTAACGGCGGTAATGGTGGTAACGCTGCTGGCGATGCTGCTGCCGGCAGGGATGCTGAGAGACCCCCCGGCGGGTCCG
>VZRO01005204.1:9884-22389 GCA_013397915.1 Daphoenositta chrysoptera | reverse complement strand
CCCCCGGCTGTCCCGGAGCGGGGACAGAGCTGGGCTGGCACCCGCAGGGTCCCCCGGCTGTCCCGGAGCGGGGACAGAGCTGGGCTGGCACCCGCAGGGACCCCCGGCTGTCCCGGAGGGGTCACAGCGCCCGGGCCCGGCAGAGCTGCCCCGGCTCGGGGTCGGGCTGGGGCACCGGGTTCACCCCCGGGACTCGGCTCCTCCCGATGGAGCCGGGGCCCTGCCAGGCCGAGAGGGCACTGCAAGGTCAGGTCTGCTGAGATTCGGTGAGGTTCCGTGAGAGACACCGAGATTTGGTGAGATTCGGTGAGATTCAGTGAGATTCGGTGAGATTCGGTGAGGTTCAGTGAGAGACACCCAGATTTGGTGAGATTCGGCGAGGTTCAGTGAGAGACACTGAGATTTGGTGAGATTCAGTGAGATTTGGTGAGATTTGTTGAGATTCGGTGAGGTTCAGTGAGATTCGGTGAGATTTGGTGAGATTTGGTAAGGCTCAGTGAGAGACACTGAGATTTGGTGAGATTCGGTGAGATTTGTTGAGATTTGGTAAGGCTCAGTGAGAGACACTGAGATTTGGTGAGATTCGGTGAGATTCGGTGAGATTCACCAAGACTGGGTGAGACTCGGTGAGATTCGGTGAGGTTCAGTGAGAGACACTGAGATTTGGTGAGATTCGGCGAGGTTCAGTGAGATTCAGTGAGATTTGGTGAGATGCACCACCATTTGAAATTTAGTGAGATTCGGTGAGATTCACCAAGACTGGGTGAGACTCGGTGAGATTCGGTGAGGTTCAGTGAGAGACACTGAGATTTGGTGAGATTCGGCGAGGTTCAGTGAGATTCAGTGAGATTTGGTGAGATGCACCACCATTTGAAATTTAGTGAGATTCGGTGAGATTCACCAAGACTGGGTGAGTCTCGGTGAGATTCGGTGAGTTTTGGTGAAATTCGCTAACACCCGAGATTGGAGGTGGGATGTGCTGGGGGATGGGGGCGGATCCGGCAGCCCCAGGACCCCGCGTGGTCCGAGCCCCTGCCCGGCCCCACCCGCCCGGCAGGACCTGCCAGGTGCCACCCGCGGCTCCGCAGGGACCGGGGAACGCGCCGGGCCTGTTCTGCCGACCTCCCCCGCCCTCTGCTAACCCCAAATTCCGGGCGGGGGACACGCGAGGACAGCAGGCACCGATTCCCTCAGCTCCCTTGGAGCGACCTTGTGTCCATCCCATCGTCCCTGGGGATCTGGGAGCTGGGAGAGGACTCATGGACTGCTCAGCAGTGCCAAAATTGGGGTCACCCATATTTGGGGTTGTTCTGATACTCCAAGGCTCAATTTTGCAGTTGAAATCTCTTTCATTAAATATTTCATCTTCTCATTAAATATTTTCCATTTCATTTCCCGATCCAGGTTTTTCAGGGAAGGCACTGCAGTCCTCTGTGGGCGCAGGGTCAGCCATCCTGATGCGGTCCCAGAGGAGTGTCCGGATGGGAATATTGTCCCCTGGACCACGTGTGGGACCAGAGACTCCATCCCCACACTGGGGACAGGCTCTGCTGTGGGGCAGGGGACTGCGGGCACTCCGAGCTCTGGGACCTCCGTGAGCACCTTGCTGCATGCCGGGGTCATGGAACCATGGAGGGGTTTGGTGTGGATTGGCCTCAACCAGCACCCAGTCCCACCCCTGCCCTGGGCAGGGACACCTTCCACCACACCAGGGTGCTCCCAGCTCCATCCTTGGACACTTCCAGGGACGGGGCAGCCACAGCTTCTCTGGGCAGCGCGTTTGGGATGAAACCCGAGAGCTGTCAGAGCATCCAGGCAACGCCTCCCTGACCTGGGCTGGAAAAGGGAGCGAGGACCTGGGCGCGGGGCTGGCTGAGGCTCCGGAGCCCCAGCAGGAGCAGGGCCAGGCCAACAGTACCATCTCCCGGCCGCGGGGAGGGCTGCGAGGGGCAGCGGGGCCGGGGGAGCCGGGTGTGACACGGGCCGGTGCTGGGAGGGACAGCGCTGGCAGGGACAAGGCTGGCTGTGCAGGGGGAGGTGCTCCACGAGGGGTTTGGATCCTCCTGATTCCCACGGGCACGGAACCGAGCTGGAAGAGGGGAGCCCGGGCTGGATTTTGGGCTGCTGGGGGTGCTTGGTGCAGCCTGGACACGGCAGTCCTTGCACCAGTGACAGCAGGAGGATGAGCTGGGCGAGCATCCTGCCCGCCCCTGATCCCAGCACCGGGCACGGGGAGGTCTCTGGAGATGGGAGACCACCCAGACTGCCCGTGCTTGGCAGGGGGAATTCATCGCTCCGATCTGCTCTTCTCCTGAGTGCTGCACCTCGGGGTGGTGGTTCTCGAGCTCCTGTGACCTCAAAGAGCCTCCTGACCCCCCAGAACCTGGCTGGGACCTGTGGGAAGTGAGGACACCCCACTGGGTGTCCCCTTCACCTGGGGAGCTTTGCTGGGAGGCGAGTGCATCCCAGCTCAGGCGTTCCTGAGGTTCCTTCAGCACCCACAGCTTCTCCCTCCACGGAGCCACCCTCGCCTCACGCTTGTCCATGGGGACACGGACGGGGCCCCTTGCACCACACCCTTGTCACTCTCCTGTCCTCGTAGTCCCGTGCCTGCTCTCCTCTCACCGCTCTCCTGGTGTTTGCTACATGAGGGTGTTTTCCTGACAACTCCAATTGTCCCAGGGCTGGTCACTTCCTGTGATAAAAGTCCTGAAAAAACCATTCTAGAAATGGTTTTGAATGGACACATTCAAATGATCACCTTCAATATGTGCCCAGGGCTACATTTTTTACATGAAGGGTGATTTCAGACACTTCAGTTTGTTTTCTTAATTGATTTCAATTCCCTGGAAAACACTCAAGCAGGAAAAGAATTTTTTTTTCCCCTGAATTTGCAGGTCCACAAAAAGAAAATCCTATTTCTTGATGTTAGAGCTACCCAGGCAATATTCCCTCATCCAAACAAGCATTCCCAGATTTAGATTGTGCAGCCCGAGGTTATCTGATCCCCTGACACTGGAGGATAAAGTTCCAGAAACTTGAGGGTATTTGGACACCTAACCCCACCTCACCTTCCTCAAAGAGCTGGAGCTGGGGGCACCTGAACTACCTGAGATAAGATACCTGAGATAAGGTGGGAACCACTTCTCAAGATTCCCCAGGGGCATCGCTCATCCCTTCTGCCCCCATGGAGGATTCCTGAGGATCTGAGGACATTCTCCGGGGTTGTGTGGCTGAAGTGAAGGTCATGCCAAGAGTCTGTCTTGATGGAAGGACAAGATCTTAATTCCTTTGCCTCTGAGATCCTGAGATTAGAATTCTATTTTCAGCACTGCTGAATTTCTGTGGCTGTGATGAGTTCCAGGTATAATTCCACTTTCCATTCCTTCCTGAATTGCAGAATTTAACGTGTTAAGCCATGGGAAGCATTGGAAGGAGAAGGAACACGTGTCTTCTGTCAGTAAATAAGTTTCTTCTGAAGGTAAATCAGTTTTTTACAGTATAAATATAGGATGAGAGAGAAAAAGTTCATGCCTGGAGTCCTGGGACTTGGATTTTCAGGGCCACGAGGAGTTTGGAAAACAGAGGAAGATAAACATCGTTCCCAACCAGAAATATTTTGGTAATGTCACATGGTAAAGAGCTCATCAAGGGATTGATTATACGCAGCTTGGTGTTTGCTTATCAGCTGCAGCTTGAGCACATTCAGCGCCATTCCCAAGGGATGGTTTGGAATCTGTGTAACGAGGAAAACACGGAATAGATGGCGGGTAAAAACCGGGATGTGATGTGTGGGAAAGGGGTTCCTCAGCCTCCCTCTCTTACTCTGGGATGGGAGGCCCTGGGGGAAGAACATGGAATTTTTTTGTTTGTTTATTTGTTTCTAAGGAGTTTCTTCTCCAACTCGGAGCAGGGAATCCACAGCTCCTGCTGAAAACATGGGAGGAAGAGGAAGCAGGTGAGTTCTGTCAGGAGGTCTCACAGCTGCTGGAGAGCCAGGGTTGGACCCCTCGAGGAATCACAGAAACATTCAGGTTGGAAAAGCCCTCTGAGATCGAGTTCAGCCATGCCCCAGCAGTGCCAAGGCCACCACTGACCCCTGTCCCCAAGTGCCACATCCACGCAGTTTTTAAACCCCTCCAGGCATGGTGACTCCACCACTGCCCTGGGCACCTGTGCCAGGGCTGGACATCCCTTTCCATGAAGGAATTTTCCCTGACCTCCAGTCTAAACCTCCTCTGGCATAACCTGAGGCCATTTCCTTTGTCCTGTCCCTGTTCCCTGGGAGCAGAGCCCGACCCCCCCGGCTGCCCCCTCCTGTCAGGGAGTTGTGCAGAGCCACAAGGGCCCCCCTGAGCCTCCTTTTCTCCAGGGAACGTTGGGGATTTCCAACAGGGCTCCCCATTCTCCAGCAGCAGGTCCATACACAAGTTTCCAAATAAAGTTCCTTCTTAAATTTCATCTGCCACTTCCAACAAGAGATAAGAGCACCGAGCCCCGGGCAGGACATGTGACAATCTGCCAGCCCCCGGCGCTGTCCTGCTTCCCGTGGTCAGCTGGACCCATCAGCCGTGGACATTATTAACAGGAACAGGCTTTTGCCACAAAAACTCAAGTCAGGCCTGGGCACCGATAAAGCCCTGGCAGCTGTGGAGTGTGTCCCACAACGAGGGGACAGGGAGGTGACACCTCCCTTGCCATGAGCCCCAGAGAAGAGCAGAGAAGAGCCACAGTGCCCCCAGCCAAGGGCTTCGGGCACTGCGGCTGCTCTGCCGTCTCTGGAGGCTGCGGGATGCCAAACCCTGCCGTGGATCCTCCGGCTGTGACGGCCACCAGCTCCCAGAGGGTTCTGCAGACTGTCCCAAACAGTGCCAGCACCGCTGCAGCAGCAGCCCCAGGGCTGGTGTCCCTGTCACTGCGTGCCGTGAGTGGCTCCCAGGCCGAGCTCTCAGACACGTGTCCCCCCCACGGCGTGGGTGGATTCGGTTCTGGTTAATAAAAATAACAGTTTCCTCCCCCCCTGCTGCAGGAAGAGGAGGAGGAAGGGTTGAAGCCGTGGTTATTTGGCACAGCTGGGCCCTGGCGCTGGGCTGCTCCCACCAGGGCACCTCCAGGAGGCCTCTGCACCAGCAGGTGCTGGGGGAGAGCAGCTGAGAGGGTTTTCATGGAATCACAGAGTGGTTAATGCTGGAAGGAGCCTCTGGAGGGCACCTGCTCCACGCCTCTGCTCCAGCAGGGCGCCCGGGACTGTGCCTAGATGGGTTTTTAATACCTGCAAGGATGGAGAGCCCACAGCCTGCCTGGGCAACCTGTGCCAGTGCTCCCTCAGCAGTAAAGAAGTGTTGTCCTGAGGTTTCAGGTGGTGCCCATGGACTTTGGGCACTGCTGAGAAGAGCCTGGTTTCATCCTCCCTTCAGGTATTGATGTGCAGTGATGAGACCTCTGAGCCTCCTCTTCTCTGAGCGATCCCTGCTCTCCCAGACATTCCTTGTGGCTGAGGGGCTCCAGCTTTTCCCTCATCCTTCATCCAGCTGTCCCCTGTGTGTCCGTGGCACTGCTGCTGTAGTGGGACCCCCAGGCCACAGCACACTCCTCCAGGGATGGCCTCACTGAATTTGGGAATGATCCCTCCCTCATCCTGCAGCCCAGGATCCCATTCACCACCTTTTACCAAGGGCATGCTGGTGGTTCATGGTCACCCCAGTGTCCAGCAGGACCCCCAACCCTCTGTCCCAGCTGGGTGTCCCCCAGCACATCCTGGTGCCTGGGGCTGTTCTTCCCCAGGGCTCCCAAACTCTGAGTTTCGCCTCCTTAGGCCGAGGCTGGAGGTCCCACAGCAGTTTCCAGCCCTACTGGTCCCAGAGTTGGCCCAGAAATGGAGAGAGCAGAGGCCTCAGGGCTCATCCTGGCTCCTGTGAGCTCAGGACACGATGCCAGCCCCCCCTGATGAGGGGGGAACACTGTTCTGAGCAAGGAATACCCACGGCTGCTGAGCCCAGGGCCAGCAGCACTCCTGGAGAGGCCCGGGTGGGGCAGAGCCTGGTCCCAGCTCCCAAAGGGTGGGCACAGCTTGAGCAGCTCTTTCCCACCTCTCCCAGTGAGTTTGGGGGAAAAAGGACCAGCCCGGGGAGTGCAGAGATTGTCAGTGCTTTATTGGTGGCAGGTGCCCGGCTTCCCTGCAGGGACAGCAGCACAGGGACACCGTGGCACCCCAGAGCTCACCCATGGAGGGGTCTGGGGCTGTCCCAGGCTGGCCAGGGCACCATCTCCATCTCTAGGTGGTCCAGGATGGGGGTGACAGGGCCACGCTGTCACTGCCCTGGGGCTGCAACGCTCCCACCATCCTCCTCCTCCTCCTCCTCCCGGTCTGTCAGCAGCTCCGAGGGGCTGGGCCCTCGTTGGGACAGAGCCCCAGAGGGTTGTTCCTTCTCTGGGCTGCAGCCCAGGCCTGCAGGAGATGGGCAGAGGGAAGGGTGAGGAGCTGGCTGGGCCCAGCCTCCCCCCCGTGCTGGAGGTGCAGGAGGCACCCGTGGGGATCAGCTCTGGGTCACACCAAGTGGGATGAAGGCTGCATCAGAGGCTGCCCCACAGGGAGGAGGATGGAGAGAACCTCGGGCCCTGGGGCAGAAATGCCACGGTGGGGACAGGCCCGGGTGTTTAGTGGCACCCAGGCCGCAGCAAAAAGAGGGAGAAGCTGCCCAGGAGCACCAGGTGGAGATGGCAAAACAGAGAGAATGGGCTGGGGGGGGTGTTGGGAATGGTGCCTCGGGGGCCATCACCTTCCTCATCCTGAGCCTCTGCCGCCTTCCCCTCCAGGCTCTGGGACAGCAGGGTCAGCCTCTTGAGAGCCAGCAGGGCCTTCCCTGTTTTCTGCAGGGAAGAGAACGAGCACTGAGCCCTCCAGCCAGAGCCACCCCCACCCGTGTCCCCACCATCCCACCGGGTACCTGCCACTTGCGACGCGCCAGGAACTGCCTGATCCTCTCCTTCGACAGCACCTTGGGGCTGCTGGCCTGGGGGTGCTGCAGCCAGGGGTGCAGCAGAGCCCCTGCACTGGGGAGCCGCCGGCTGCGGCACACGGGGGGTCACGGGGGGCTGCTCCACCCTCAGACCCTCCTCTGGAGTGTTCCCTCCACCAAACAGGCAGAGCTTTCCCCTGCCCACCCCCTCAGCACCCCAAAACCCAGCCCAGCTCGGCGCCCCCCAGCCACCCCCAGGCCCTACCGGGGGTCCTTCTGCAGCAGTTGGCTGATGAAGTCCTTGGCTTGCTGGGAGATCTCCGAGAAGGTCTCCTCCTCAAAGTCCCACTGGGCAGCTGTGACATTGCTCAGTGTCTCCATGTCGGTGTCCCCCTGGAAGGGGGACTCCCCGCTCAGCCTGGAGAGGTGACCCCAGGACATCAGTGACAGCTCAGCCCCTCCAGCCCAGCCTGCCCTGCCCAGGAGGGCACTCACAGGATGTAGCAGATGACACCAACACTCCACATGTCTGTGGAGAAGCTCACGGGCTCAAAGGCGACCACTTCTGGAGCCATGAACTCGGGGGTGCCGTGCAGCACCTTCACGGGGGTGTCTGGAGCTGCAGAGAGGATGCAGGAGGCCATTGGGATCCCCCTGGGGCAGGTGTCTCACCCCAGCTGGATCAGCCCCTGTGCCCAGGTGGAGCTGCCACCCTCCAAGGCCCACTGCAGGTCCTGGTGCCCTCCTAGAGCATCTCTCTGTGCCAGGCACACACAGGCACAGGGGGCTTGGGGGTCTCCACCTCAGCAGCAGGGCTGGGGACACCCAGCTTTTCCCAGAGCACTGTGGGGTTACCAGGTTACCCTGGCTTGGTGTCCCAGGCAGGAGGACACCAAGCTCCTCGCTGGTGTGCCAGGCCAGATCCTGTGCCAGTGCCAGTCCCTGCCCGGGGCCTCCAGGAGCCCCATCCTGCTCACCCAGCCTCCGTGCCAAGCCGAAGTCGATGATCTTGATCCGGTGGCTGCCGGGGCTGACGCAGACGATGTTCTCGGGCTTGAGGTCGAGGTGGACGATGGCCTGGCCGTGCATGAAGCGCAGCCCCTGCAGGATCTGCCGCACGTACTGGGCGCTGCTGGGCTCCGTGTGCTCGAAGTCGTCGTCCACGATGCGCTCAAAGAGCTCCCCGCCTGCCACGCTGGGGACAGCGAGGTGCTGGGGACCCCTTTGGGCTCTACCCGCCCCCAGGAGGGGAAGCCCCCCGGAGAGCCCAGACTCATCACTCTGGGAGGATCCCACCACTCATGAATCTGCAGGTTCCCCACCCATCCCACTCCCCACAGCACAGGGACCCCTCCCCACCTGCCACTGTGGGGACAAGGAGGGGCTGGAGACCCCTTTGGGATCCACCAACCCCCAGGAGGGGAAGCCCCCCGGAGAGCCCAGACTCATCACTCTGGGAGGATCCCACCACTCATGAATCTGCAGGTTCCCCACCCATCCCACTCCCCACAGCACAGGGACCCCTCCCCACCTTCAGTGCTGCCCCTGGCAGAGCCCAGCGCTGCCCCACCACCCCCAAACCTGGCCGCACCCCCCACTCACTACTCCATCACCATCACCAGCTCAGCGGGGCCCTGGAAGGCGTCGAGGCACTGCACGAGGTGCGGGTGGTGCAGGAGGTTCATCAGCTCCACCTCGGCCCGAGCCGCCTGCTTCTCCTTTGCCGTGCGTGTCCGGAAATATTTCCCAGCCCGGATTTTGCCGGTGGCCTTTTCCTGCAGCCTGTACACTGTCCCGAATTTCCCCCTGGCACAGAGCGAGGATGAGGGATGGAGGAGCCACCACCACCCCCCTGCATCCCCCCAGGGCTGTGCACGGACAGCCACGGGCCACCCCCAGGTTGGGGGGATGTGGGACCCTCACTTACTCCCCCAGCTTCTCTAGCTGTGTGTACACATCCGAAACCTTGTCCTGGCTGTTGATGACCACGTCACAGTGTTCAAAGTCTTCAAAGGCCTCCTCAGCACCTGAGGGATGGATTAAGGTGGGCCATGCAGGGATCCCCCATGCTTTGGGGGCCAAGGGCCTGTCTTCCCCTCCAGTGCCAATTTCTGTGTCCCCCCCGCTCCATCTGGGACCTCATGAATCTGTCACAGTGTGGATGGGACCCAGGGAGAACACGTGGACAGGAGCTCCTGGAGCAGCCCAGCACCCTGTAAGTCAGGTTTGGGGGGAAAGGTGCTTTTAGGATCCAAAATCCAAGAGAAATGGGGCCAGGATGGGACTGAGATTGGTGCTTGATAGAGGGGGATGGACGAGGTCACACCAGTGCTGGGGTCCCCTGTGCCCCCCCGGGGACAGACCGAGGGCTCTGCTGTACCTCCTGCCTGGGACATGGTGGTGCTGGTGGCTCCTCACAGGGTGCTGGACGTGTCCCCCAGGCTCCGGCAGCCCCGAGCTGGGACAGGGGTGCTGGGACAGGCGACGGCCCTGCCTCTGCTCCAGCTGCTCCCGGGGGCTCTGCACCTTCTCCCTGCCACGGGAGAGCACCGGCATCGCTCCACCGGCACCCACATCCCCCCGAGGGGTCCCTCTTCATGGACCCAAAGCCAACTTTTAAAGCAAGGCCCCTTTTTGGATGGGGACAACCCCTTCCCAGGAGCACCTCAGGCTCCAAGCCGATGTTTTTCCCGTGCGCTGTCTTACATCAGCCAGGAAATCCCCAGGAAAACCGCACTTGTAGGGCAAAGGAGCTGTTTCCTTACACGTCCCCTCCACACTCTGTCCCCAGAAAGGGTGGGAGGGCAGGGCAATGACGCCCGAGGGTCAGGCAGCAGCACCCAAACCCCAACCCGAGAGCCACAGCACTGACCTGTCACTGTCCAGTCCCTCCTGTCCCAGGCCACCTGCAGGTCCCCGACCTTCCCCAGTCACTGCAGAGCCACCGGGGAGCTGGGGAGGGAGGGAAGGGGCGATGCTGGAGGTTGAGGACGACTGGGACCACCCATACAGGGATGTCTCGGGGTACAGCTGGGAGCATCCCTCCCACTCCGGTGCTGGAACAGCCCTGACTCTCCCCTCCCTTTCCTTCCCAGCAGAGCGCTTCCGGACTAGGGGGATAAACAACCCCCACCCCCAGCCAGCTGTCCCCAGATCGTGCCCCAACGCCCCCTTTGGCACCGTGCAGGGCCACAGGTTTGCAACACAGAGGGCTCAGGCAGAGGAAGCCCAGGGTGGGGGGGGCTGCAGAGACCTGGCACACCTCATCCCACGGCAGAGACCCCTACCCTGCCCTGCTCTGCCCTCCCAGCCCCTATCCAGAACCTGGAGCCTCTCAGGGGTTAAATCCACAGCCAACCCAGCCCCGGCCAACCCCCGCCTCCTTCCCACCCATGGGTGGGTTCCTGCCGAGGGGCTGAGCATCCACACCTGCCCCCCATCCCTGCTCCACCTGCAGCCAATATCCCAGCGGAGCCTTTGCTCTCCCCAGACAGGCCCTGCGCTTCGGCTTCCCGGGAGAGCTCGGCTGCGGCTTCAGGGAAGCGGGGGTGAAGGTGAACGGGGGTCGTAAAACTCCTCCGGGCCTCCAAACCAGGTGGTTTGGAGGCAAAATGTGTTTCCCAGTTTTTGATCCCCCAAAAGCAGGAGCGTGCAGCCGCTCTGGCGCCCGGTGCTGCCGTTTGCCCAGATTTAAAATCACGGGAAGAACACCGTGATTTCCTCCCGGAGCTGAGTCCAGACCGGGGATCAGGCAGTGGCACCGCACAGGGACCCGAAGTGCCCGGTGTGACAGCAGCCGGAGCAGAGGGGGTGTCACCTGGGGTTACCTGCTGTCCGGAGCCAGGTCTCGGGGAGCTTTGGGGCCGTGCCAGCGCCGCCAGACGCGTCCCGGTGCCGCTCCCAGGCTCGGCACAAAGTCCACGGTCTCCGGCAGGGAGCAGGGGACAAATGTCCCCAGGGCAATGGCAGGGTCAGCGCGACCTCGCTGTGCCTTTGTCACCGCGCCCTTGCCAGCGGCGGGGCAGCGCTGGGGACGGGGGTGCGGTGGGCAGGGGTCCCCCCCGGCTCCCGGGGGGCGAGGGCTGTGGGGATGCTCCGGGCTCGGCGGCGCCGCCAGCGCTCGCTCGCCCCCGCTGGGATATCGACTGCCGGGGACAGGGCGGGACACGGGGTGGCCTGGCTGGGGACAGGCGGGTGGTGGAGCACGGCTGGTGCGGTGATGGACACCCGGCTCCCGAGCCGCTCGGGCTGCCGGGGCGGGACGGGGCCGGGCGGGCGCTGCTGGGCTGCTCCCGGGGCGGGATGGGGCCGGAGACAGCCCGGGAGCGCCAGCGATCCCGGCAGCCACTTGATGTCAGTGTTGGCCTGACGCTGGTCCCGGTGACAGCAGGAAAAAGAGCAGGAAAAGGCCGGGAGGGGACAAAGATTTGGGGTCTGCATCTCTGGAGGGCTGGCAGCACCCTCTTCCCTGCGGGATGTGCCGGGATGGAGCAGTTGGCCCGGGGGTGAATCCCTCGGGAGCCGCATTCCCGCTGGATGGAGCATCACATCCATGGGATGCCGACAGCAGGAGAACGGATCAATCCGTCCTTTGGGATTGTCTCGTTACCGACAGCACTTCTTTTACTGGCCCCTGTCCCACACCTTTGCTTTCGGATTTGGGAAGGTGGCCCATCTGAAATGTCCAGCGGTGCCCTACCCACCATGGACACCCTCTCCTTGTGCCTTAATTAATTAATCTAATTAATTAATTAATCATTAGTAGTCGCACCCAGGCAGCCATGTGTTCCTGCTTTGGGAATCAAGGTGTCCCCATCTGCCCGAGGGATCCTTTGGCACAGCCGGGATGGGATTTCCAGGTGACTCCCCCACTCCTAAACCCGCTCAGGGTGCCCACCAGACCCCCCAGTTCACCCGGACCCCCCTCCCACTTTGGGCTGAGTCAGGACCCTCTGTGCAGGTTCAGCTGCCTCTGCTTTTTCGTAGGTCCTACAATAAACGGTGTCACCGCAGGGCTCAGCCGCGGGCCTTGGTGCGGGGTGACAGCGCGGGGGGACGGGGTCACGCCAGTGGGGCCTGGGTGTCCGTCTGTCCTTGATGCCCTTGTGCCTGAGGGAAGGGCTCGATGGCCTCGGGGGGACACGGCCCCTGCTCCCCATTTCCCTGGGAAGGAAGGCTCAGCACATGTGCTAGGTGTGTGTGGGGACACGGGTGACATGGGGACATGGAGGAGGACACTGAGGACTTGGGAGGCACAGGGAGCACATGGAGAACATGGGGACACACAAAGGACATGAGGACACAGGGGACACCGTGGACATGGGGACACGGGAGGGCACTCAGAGGCCTTGGGGGGCCAGGGGAACACGAAGGGAACACAGGGAAGGCAGCGGACACTGGGGACAGGGGGACATGGGAGCCACAAGGGCCCACAGAGGCCACGGGGAGCAGATGGGGGGACGCAGAGGACATGCAGGGGACAGGGGACATTGGAGGAACACGGGGGACACAGAGGACATGGGGGCACACGGGGGGACTCCAGGGAC
>VZRO01005203.1:3029992-3074166 GCA_013397915.1 Daphoenositta chrysoptera | reverse complement strand
GGGTATGCTTGTGTCTCCACAGATACTGGGGCACGCTGGGTACCTGCAAGATGTGTCCGTCCTGACCTGCGACCACAGAGGCAAAATCCAGCCAACAGGCAGGGTGGAGGCCGTGACCAGAGTGAAAGTCATCAAGTGGATGGAACATCGAGTGATGAATCAGATGCAGATGATGTGGGTGATCCCCCCGATGGTCCTTCCACAAGCAGAGATTGAATATTGTTCATTTTCTTTTCTTTTTCTTTTTTAATGGAAAAAGGGTGAGATGTTGCCCTGTCTCTTGCAGTTTTCTATGTGTTGATTCTTTGATAAAGTTTCTCACACACTTTCTATAAACATAGCAATGTTTTAGTTAACTGTAACTTTAGTTTACATTCTTTTCCCCTGGGTGGAGAATGTGTGATGGACTATTCTGTGAACCTGTAAAGATGGAGGAGGTGGTAACACTGACCTCCAATCCACGGTTGTTCCCAGAAACATATAAATATGTAAAGAATAAACAACCAGGCCCTCTTTTCCTTCTGGCCTGCGACCTGCAAAGAACTTGGTTTCAGAGTGCTTCTTTTGTGGCCTAGATCCACACCCTTATCCCCTTTTCCCTTCCTAGAAATAGCCCAGCATAAGTTATCTATGTATAACCCCTAGAAAATAACAAGATAATGAGCAGCAGCTGGCATTAATAAATCAGAACAAATCATGTGGAATTACCCTCTTTTTCTCTACCTGAGGAATTTTCTGAATGGAAGGAAGTCAATGTGATATATTTAAAATTTGGTAATACCTTAGTAAGTACAAAGATACCGTCTACATACAACATCTGTAAAGTGGAAATGTAAGAAACATTGAATTTTAATTTTCTGGTTTGAAAAATGGAAAAGTAGACAATGGCTCCTGTGGATTTTAGAAAATGGTTAGAGGTAATATAATAGTATCCTTAATACCATGTACTTTATTAAAATAAATGTGAAAGTTCTCTGCTAGTGATAGTTATGCTCCTTTTTCCTCTATTTTTGCCTGTGTAAAGGCAACTTCATGAAGTCCAGCCAGTCCACAGCATTTACTTGCTGAAGGAAAGCATTCACACAGCGTAAGTTTTCTTCAATAACCAAGAACACATATGAGAGAAAAAACCTCTGCAATTGGACACTTTATTACATTATTCTCCAGTGTGTATTTCTGACCTGATTGTGAACTGTGGTACCTTTATACTACGGAAATGAATCTACATCTTCCAAGTGAGTTTCACCAGTGGGAATGGGTGTAGATTTAAGTTTATTGCATCCTGAAAACTGAAAAACATAGTTTCGAGGTCTGATTTTTTCATGAAAGTTTTAACTTAGAAAATAGCTCCATTAAATAATTCTCATGACTAAAAATGGCTGACTCTAAACCCAGATGATTACTGCCAATAAATTGTAGTGATTCTGAATTCAATCCTGCCTTCATGGTTGGGGTTCTGTTAAGTCAATCCCCAGCTGTAACAGAGGTCTTGAACACCTTTTCTTTCTGGTATATCCATGGTTTTCTCTGGAAAACCATGTTTCTCTGGTACAGCAAAAATAGCTAGGCTGGCCATAGAATTGTTAATACCACTAGTCATATAATGCAAAAAATTCTAAAAAGAAAATGTTAATTTAAAACAATTTTGAACTGAAAAATTCCAAAATGCTACTGATTAAATCCAACCCAAATCTAGGTGCAATTGCATGTTTTTGCCTCTAAATACCCTCCTCTGTCTTCCAACAGATACAATTTTTTTGTCTACTAAAAGCAGCTATCAGCCTATTGATGATGGGGAGAGACTGCCTCTTACTAAACCGATCTGCAATGTATGGCCCTATGTGGTGAAAACCACAAACAAGGCAAAATACTTCCAGGTACTTCATCCCTACTGGTGCAAACACTTGTGAACAATAATGTAATCAAGTGGTAGCTAAGTTTTTTTGTCCCCAGAAGTCTAAGTTTTTTCTTGGAAAAGAGAGAAAGTTCTCACATACATGTTTTTATCTGTCTCAGCAAATCATGTACTTCTGCAAACATTGGTTGTGATACCAGTTTGTGAAGATGGTGATGGGTTGTGAAAATGCCATGCCTTCTTAAGCAACCTTAATCTAAAGCCTCAGAGGCACAAAGTTTTTCCTTCTATTGCTGCATTTGCAGAGACCTTAGGTGAAGGACAGTCTCAGAAATATGTTCCCTACAAGTATATTCTTAGGGTTTTATTCAGGGTTTGGTGTGGGTTTTCTTTTTTTGCCTTACTAAGTTGGTATCTTAATGCCACAATGTTTGTATTTTCTCATTTCCTCAGCATCAGGACTGTCCCAGCTTGCTCAGAATTTTTCAAGAATATTTGTCTGCATTAATGAAGATGTTCTTTACCTCTGGGCCCTCCCTTTGTGTTTTGAATTGTGGGACAAATTGTCTCTCTGATGAATTTCCACATTTGCTTTAGTGTTTTCCAGCCTGTAGTTTTCAGGAGCTGTAGGGATACACTGCAATAGTCCTCTTGCTGGTTTAAGTCCCAAACGTGATGTTGCTTACCTAGATTCACGAGCCAGGGGCTGAGGGATAGCAAAATGATGTTGGCAAAACTTTCCATCCTGAAGTGCTAAAATAGGAGCCCTGTCAAACTTCTGATTAAATTCCGTGGGGCCAGGATTTTACCCTTATCTGAAAGCCATGGGATTTCTCCTTCATGGTCAGTGTCTGGTTAAGTAGATAGATCTGACCCTGAACTCCTGGTCTTAGCAACTAAGTGAAATGTTTTGGTACAGTATGACTCTTGTCTGAATTACTACAATTTGGACCCATCTCTACTGTGCACAGGAGAAACAGTTTTGAAACACATGCTTTTTATGTCCCAAAACATGGGCTGGTGGCCCTTCAGAAGCAATATGCATTGTGTTTCACTGCAGAATGCATTTGCGTGTTAATAGCAATATAATAATATAGAAATATCCTCACAATATCTCCAAGAGCTAAGTAAAGTACAACTGATCTCGGTACACTTCCACCATAGCTCACAGCTGCTTGTGTACAGGAGGCTCCTCTTGCTGGTGTCGAGCCCAAATATAATGAATGGACTGTAGGATCAGTGTATAAAGCTGCATATGGCTCCTGTAAGCACTCTCACTTATCCTCTGTGCCCGACAATAGCACCATCTGCCTGCTATTTCTTTCAGCATCTTGGGCATTTTAACTCATTAGCAGGTGGCAGGGAAACTCATCTCAAACAACAAGGGGTTTGCCAAAAAGCACAAGACTTTCAAGCCTCAGGAAGACCGTACCTCATCATTTTGCTAGCAGTCTGTTGAGGGAAGAAACGCCTGCTTCATTTTGTGCATTTATTGAGGTAGAGAATGGGCTATTCAAAAGCCTTGGGTGTCAAGCAGGAAATCTTCATGCCCTGTTTTTCTGTGCTTCAGTAAGAGACAGTGATGACAGGCTCATATCCTGGCAAATCTCACCATCATTCTGTTTGGCCTGGGGTCACTTGCAGTCACCCCTGTGCTTGCCTGCTTACTATAAATAACAAATGGTCAGAGGAAAAGAATTCACAGCTTCTTACTCTGTTGCTGGCAGTAGGAAGGTATTTTCATGATGCTTGTTCAGTATTTTGGGCTTTGACTTGGATTTCTACAATCATGTCTATAATAAATCACATTAAAGCAGATTAGTTCAGCTATATGTTGAGTTTTGTTCAAGGAAGGTTTTACTTGAGAGGGTAAACAGGGGGCGGGCAAGACACCAGATGAGGGAGTATTCAAAATTGTCTCAGCTACAGAGAGCAAGCAGTGTGGGAAGATGCAGTTTGAGGGAGAAAAGGCTATAGGGAAGAAACATGGTGAACAGAAACCCTTAGGGTAGGTGAGGAAAAGAACTTGTAGGTGAGAAGAAGACATCTGTAGCTGGAGCAAGACCAAACTGAGCGGCTGTGGGAGACAGGGACGCTAAACTGCTGATTTGGTAAGGACATTTTCAGTGTCTGAATGTTTTACTAGCAACTGTCACCTTTAACATTATCCCTGTTTTGGTCTCTGAAGACACCTATTGTTTCCTTACTGTTGCTCGCTGCTCATGCCCGGTGCAGGCACATTCCCTGTGCTGTGTTCAGGCAGCAGTCCTGATTCAGACGAGTCAGTGTGCTGGGTGAGGGCTGCATGTGGCCAGGCACTGAAACAAACCACCAAAGGCACCCTTCTCTTGCTCATTCCCTGGCTTTGACTGCATTGCTCAAACACTAGTGTTCTTCCAATGCCAGTTCTTGGGGATGTGTGAACCTGCATGCTTAAACCTGAGTGGTGTTGAGGTTCGTAGGTGTCTAAGGAACAAGAGTGATGAAACAGCTATAAAAGAGGGATGTGCTTAGTAATTTCACTCACAGGCCTATGAGAGAGAATGCATTTTTCTCTGACCTTGGTTTCCAGAATGATGGAAGCGTTAGCAATGGATTCCTCAAAAGAGATTTTTGCTGTTTTGAGCGCTACCCAGTAAGATATTTTAAGTCTTATCCATATATAGAATTCAATGAGATTTTTAGAAATGATTTAATTATACCAGTGCAGGTCAATACGTATATAGCCCTAAGTTGTTTTATGTTGATTCTTACAAGTTGGTTATCCAAACAAACAGCTGACAAAGTCTGTGTGGGTGTCTGTTATACGGGTGTTATATCAGATAAACCTGATATAACAGGTAAGTCATAACAATTTAAGTCATAATTTAGCTGGAATAATATAGGTGCATCTGCAAGCAGGATTCTAGTGTGGATTTTCTGTCCTCACTTAAACATCATAAGAATTAGCTGTTCTGCTTCTTCCGGTTTTTTATTTTTACATCTTTCCTGCAACTTCTTGCATATGTGTATTTTAAATTAATTACAATATTTCTTTCTGATACTCCCTGAGAAAATCTCCCATGTTCTTGTTCAGAATACCTTATGCACACCAAGGGACTTACTTTGGTGCAAGCTATTTTTCTAGCATTTTTTTTTTCAATTCTGTATGTGGCTTTAGAGCAGAAGAACCTGTTCCCATTAAAATATAAAGCATCAAGAGACTCCAGCATTATATTCTTATCTAGTTGTACAACAAAAAGAAATTCTAATCTGCAGCAGTGTCTTATAAAAAGGAAAATATCCTGCCTAGCACCCAACACATTTTATTCAGGCAGAAGTTTTATGGTAACTGCTGGATTGCTGCAAGTGCACAGAATAGAAATCAGTGGAGGCACATCTTGCAACTACCACTCCAGGCTGTAATTTTGTAATAAAATCTCCCAGAGCCCTCATTCCCTGTCAGCACGTGCTTGACTTCCATTTTGCAGAAAATTCCCTAGACCTCAATGATCTGCCAAAGTAAGATTATTCCATCTTTGGATACATTGCAGAATACGTTTATTTCTTTCATTTTTTCTGCAACTGTGCAGGAAGGAACAGGTGGTGGGCTGGTGGATTTTCATCTTTTCAAATAAAGCATTTTGTATTGTTAGACAAAAGTCATTTTACATGATTCTGTGTATTATTCTAAGTAAGAGATGCACAGAATGCAGAGTGAAACCTACTGTTCTCATTTATGTACTTGAAGAGAAAAATAATATATGAGATCAAAGATACTTTAGCTACCTTCCTGGGTTTTCATGTGCTCCTTTTTGTTTTACTGTTTCATAATGCAGACAGCTATATATTAGGCTATAAATCATTCTGTTTCTTTTGATGATGTTACTGCAGATGTCTAAAGCAGAATAACCCTGTTAAAAATATGGGTCACATTGCTTTTGGTTTTCTTGCTTTACACATGGTAGAAAGAATAAAGAATAAAATAATATTTTTTAAACCTGTGACTTGCAGAGTCTGACCCTTAGATTGTATATAATTATAAAAAGTGTTTAAAAACTGGTATCTAGTTAGGTATATGTTGGACATTTGGGTTACCTTTGGGGCTTAAGTAGTGAAACTGAGGAAGAATACAGGAAAAAACTTCTCTGTCTGCCTAGCTTCCTGCTGGTTTTTGTTATGCTCTATCATAGCACAAAAGCTAGGGTTACCTGCAAGAGAAATACCACTAGTATTTACATGGGTAAAAGGGTAGGTGGAGTTGCAGTAAATGTCTGTGAGACAGCCAAGCTCCGTGTGAGCCCAGCAGACCCATCCAAGAATGCACTCCTGGTGTCTTTGCCCTTGGGCTCGCTGCAGGAGTCACAATGGGGCTGCTGGAGAGGCAGCAGAGAACAGGGCCATAACTCTTGCTCTGACTCCAACCAATGCATCCATCAAAGCCTTGGTGGATGGAGCCAGCGTGCAAGATCAGATCTGTAGGCATGTATGTGTGCTTGCATTTATGAGCTGGTGTCCTGTGTTTAACACAGGGCACAAACACCATGTGGGAGGGATGGCAAATATGCCAGCCTTCTGTCTTTAATCGGGGTCTGCCACTGAATGCACCCACAGGGGCAAGAGTGTCACCAGAACGTGGTCAGCCTTCAGATAACTTGAATTGTGTTGAAACAGATACCAGGCTGGCAAGATGGACAAAGAGAAACTGTTACCATGCTTTAAAAATGTAATGGGCACCTGTTCTCTACTGGTTTGGGGTCTTGAAGAAGGCTGGCTGTGAAAAGGGTCCCAAAGAAAGGGATTCTTGGTGAGGTATCTTGTCCCCCAAAAGCAGCCAGCCCATGTTAGTCCTCCACAGCATTCCTTTCTCTGCACGGGACAGGTGGTGCATGGGTCAGCACTGCATTTGTTGTGTGCTCTAAGAAAAAATGGTGTCAAACCTCCCAGCAGGTAATGGAGTTCAGGGACTTCTCCTTGTTTCAGTCCTAGATGGCCTCTAAAGAATGAAAAAGTGTCTGCTGTGACAAGTGCTTTGCTCAAGTGGCTCAGTCCCCTGCAATTCTGACCAGGATTTGAAGAGCTGACTAAAGCCCTTTCTTTTCCCAGACAAAGGCACAGGTAGAATTGTTGGTCTTGCTTCCTAGGAATAAGCTAGTGGGAAATTGCAAAGTGATAAGTAATGAGCTGTGCTGGATTGGAGTGCTACTATTGAGTTAATTTGCTTCTACTCTGTTCTAGTCAGCATGAAAACCCTGCTTTTTAGAAATGTACTAGATCAAGTCACATTATACCTCATAATAATAAACTATATATAAATATACNTATACCTCATAATAAACTATGCTGAAGTAAGCTTTTTCCCCCACATGCAGCTTCTAATTAGTATAAATGAGGTTAGACTATGTTTGTCTCACTGTGAAACGGAAGTGGGAATAAAAAACAGAGTTAACACCAGAGATATTAACATGTGTATGTACGCAAATGAATTAGACAAGTTTTTGTGCACACAGGATAATTAAACCATCTGAAACTTTAAAATAAAGAAAAAAAACCCCCTGAAATAAAAATGAGACCAGCACGAGGTGCAGGAAGATGAGTAGTTACAGCTGCAGGAACCAGAGAGGATTTTCTTTTCTCCAGCAGATGGCAGAATTTTCTCAGCTACTAACGGGCAATAGCAAATTGAATCACCTGAAACCTAATCTCTAAAGAAGCAACATTCAGCCTTTTTTGACTTGCAGATCCCTGAAAAATCTGGTGGAGTTAAGAGTTCAATAGACAACAAAATAGATAATCTCTTCTGATGGAAGAAGTGTGGAAGTCACCTGGCAGGATAGCTAGCAATAGTCCATGCAGCTCAGATTTACACTAGAGCTTGTCCATAGTAAGTGTGAAAGCCCACAGAATTTTTCCACTCAGCTTTGACATGCAGTTTAGGAAGTTCAGACAAGCAAATGTGCTGAGTAGAAGGGTAGTAGAAGGATATTCCAGCTTTTGTGACAGCTCTCAACATCTGTTTTCAGCCACTGATGAAGGTAGGATACTGGGCTAGATAAACCTTTGATATGACATCACGTGCCTGCTCTTATGATACTTGGCTATGCTGCTTACTCTAGTAAACAGTTTAAATAATGTGAGAAAATAATATTTTGCTACAGATGTTTTTTGAGTCCTTATTCACCACTATGTGGTAAAGCAGATGCTGGGTAAGGCAGCGAGGTTTAAACTCCAGGTATCAATACATTATTCTCTGTACATCTCTTGGCAGGTCACTCATCAATGAGTTTTTCAACATTCTACCTGAAAATTGGGTGCAATGCCCTCAAGAGATAAGGTTATATTCTTTGGATGAATTTGTCTTTATTGGGTGCTCAGATACAATAGTGAAGAGTTAGAATGATGGCTAGGAAGATGGACTGTAAGCATGAACTCTTGATCTAAATACATCGTTTTAGCTAAACTTTGAAATAACTCCTGAGATCTCATCTTCTAGCAAACACTGCATTTTAGTTTTTCTAATGATAACCATTCATTCTTGTTTTGTTGTTGAATTTGTTGTTTGAGGGTTTAGAAGCTTCTTTTAATAGCCCGAGTAGGAAAGGTTTCCTTCCACTGGGAACAGCAGCTAGTAATCAGGTACTCATGTAGCTTGTGCCAAAATTGTTTTTTATTGTGTTCTTTGATTTTTTTGATAAATAAATAGAATGTTTTTCAGCTACAGAACTATTTAGTCAAATAAATATTTTTCAGAGTCCAATTCTGGCACATTTCTTACCTGATGTCCTATTCTTCGAGTCAGCCCATTAGAACTGATGTGCAGAGTGCTGTTCCCTGCTCTGCTACCAGCTTCTGTCTTCCTCAGATTGTAGCCCAGCTGTGAAACCCTACAATGAAACTTCTGCCTGTGTCCTCTTAATACCAGCAGAATTTTAAATAGATGAGAATTCAAGAACTTGTCCCCCTCTCTTTGGGAAGGTAGTAGGAGAGGATTGAATGCAGTGTGGTTCTACATTAATTCATACATTCTATTCAAAATCAAGTTCAGTGGAGCAGAGAGAAAGTTGCTTAAAAAATCAGCTGTCATATATTCCTTGTTCTTCTAATGAGCCACATTAAATAAGAGTAAGGAAGTACTAATTCATGTCTCCAGATGTGTAGGTTTTATTTATGCTCTTTGGTTTCTGAGTTAACCTTACCATGTATCTTTTGTGCACGTTTAGAATTTGTGGATTAGCAGAATCCAAGGTTTGCCATAATACTTCTATTAGCAACCTCTGACTAGATAGATATTCAACCATCTGTCATAGGCATTGTTTACAAGGTGGCCAAATCACTCCTTCAGCTCTAGGATGGTAAGAGACTCTGAATAATTTTGCTGTGGCTTTTACTGTGTTCGTTCCCAGCCATCTGCAGTCCCTGGAGCATCATGGAGATCCCCAGAGCTTTTAAACCTATTTTCCATCTGTTGCCTTCCCACCTATCAGCACTACTAATATGCCCCAGAAGATTTTACTGCTCTCACTGACAGCAAGAGCAACATTTGGAGCCTTCTGTTGTGTGCTGGTGCTGCTGGGAGCTGGCAGGCAAGCAGCAGGAATTAACAGCTTCAGAGCCCTGCAGATTAGGGCTAGACTCAGAATTAGACCGTGGTCAAAGCCATGTACTAGTTCTGGGGATTGAGAACCTCAGCTACAACCTTAAGGGTGCTGCCTGACACCTGAACGTTCAGAGCTGTTAATGGGATTCCCTGCACCATGAGTAGCTGGGCAGAGGGCAGAGCCTTGATTCCATTTTGCTGTACTTGCTGGTCAGACCAGTTGAGGCAGCAAATCAAAAGCAATTTACTGCCCTGCGACCTGGGAATAAGGAGAAGGAGGAAGGGTGAAGGTGAATTTGCAAGATGGCCAGTATCCCCTCAGTTGCTCAGGGCTGAAGCCAAAAGCAGAGCTCACCTCTCTGCACGGTGTAGAGGGTATGAAGAATGGAGGCAGATAGTTGTGCTTTGTGGGATGGGATAGTGTTGGGGATGGGAAGAAGCTCTCAGATCCAGTAGAGGGAGTGACTTGGGAATAATACCCAAAAAAGGAAATATTGATTTAGTGATCTTACCTCAGGCCTGGGACCCAGTCTTAGAATTTATTAATCTTTCAGCTGTGCAAACACTTTGGTAGTTCATGGTTTCCACACAGCTTCTCCTTTCCTTGATTCTTCACCTTGTAAGTTCTGTATCAGCCACGTGGGAGGAAGACTGGAGAATGTCTCCATACTTCCTTTTCACACTGGCCTCCCTGCCACAGCTACATTCACATATCCACGTTTCATAGAGAAAATAGTGGTGATTCACAGAAAACAGTGTTGGAGTACTCATTCTAATTTCTCCCCAGGTACAATGGGGCATCAATAAACAGCCAAAAAGTTATTTCCTAGTGCTACTTTTATCTGGAAATGACTGCAGGAATTGGGATATTACGTGATTGTGTTGAAATGATGGGATGGCATCAGGAACCATATCTCTGAAGGAAAAAGATTCTTTATGAGTGAGTCTGAGAGGTTGTGTAAGTCTAATGATAGGAAGGAAAGATAGATAAATGGGTAGGGAGACACCCATCTGCAGTTCCAGAAGCCAAAAAGGTGAAAAAGCAAGAACAGAGTAGAGCAGAACAAAACTCCTAGGAGAGCAGAACTGAAAGTGGTTTGCTAGGGAGGTTTTGTGAACCTTGTGCTGTAGTGATGCAGCAATGGGTGTTGCCAACATGATTTGATTCACTGTCATGGTGGGTAATAATCTGACCCTTCATGGGGATCTTCAGAGCCTCTTTTGGGTAATGTGAACATCCAAGTTAGAAGGTGTTATGACCAGCCCCTGAAGGCGAGGATAACTCAGGTTCTTGTTGATAGATCCTGCTCCTCCTCAGCTGGGAGGTGCAAACCCGGCCCTGGCAAAGCACCCTGCAGCCTCCAAAAATGGCTGATTGCTTTGAGTCATTAACCACTAATATTTCAGTCTCTCACAGGAGGTACTTCACTGGAAGGAACCCTTTCATTTGGCTGAACTTTAGAAGACCAGCTACAAGCACCTGCAAGGCATGGAGAACCTTCTGCTGCCACCTTGCAGGTCACACAGAAGTGTCCCCATCCTGGCAGCCCCACTTGGCTCCCTGGCATGAGTCAGTGCTTCTCGATATTAAAACAAGCTCTCTGCTGCCTTCCTGCTTTAGAGATGGAAGTCGTTATTTGCCAGGGGAATGGCCTCATGTCAGAAATTTGCTATTTTCTTGTCTCCTGACAACAGACCATTTTTGAAAAGGTTATAAAGCACTCCAATAGCTCAGTTAATGTGAACTCCAGAAAGACTTGTCAGAGTTTGGTACTCATTTTCCCAAGAAATCCGATCTACAGTAAGCACAGTTCTTGCCCAAGCTGAGACATAGCGAGTAAGAACCCTGCAGATGCTGCTTCTGGCTGATAAAGACTTTGTGGTCCTTGATAAAACAGCTGAGAGCAAAGAGCTGGCCACTTTGGGATTTTCAGTGCTCCTTCTATTGCATCAATCCTGGCAGCAACAGGACAAGAACTGGAGTAGAGCAGGGAGTGATGGGGCGGTGGAGTAGTGGTGAAAAGGGGGAAGGTGCCTAGAAAGAAGACTGGAGAAGGGAATTTTTGTAACAGGACAAGAGCCAGAACCTGTATAAAACTGGATAAGGGATTTGACTGTTTCATGCACTTTGAGAAAAGAGTCTGGGATGCAAGAAAAATTAATTTCTCCTAAGGAAAAGAAACCACATTTTGACAGCGTGAAAGACCAAACATCTATTTCCAAATAAAATAGAAACAAGATTCACAATAATTAACCAGTAATGGAAATTAGGAAGTAGAGGAGACAAGAAAGAGAAGAGGCAGTGGCAATAAAATAAAACTGCAAAGATATTGCTTGAAACATTTGGATACTGAGGGGGCAGAGGGAAGAGAAAAGGAAAGTAATGTAAAGTATGTTTCTCTATCATATTTTATGATGGTTAAACAAAATAAACATGAAGATGACAAGAGTTGTCATGAAGGTTTACAGACCAGCTTTAAATCCAGAAACAGCAACTTCCTACACATGTACAAGACTTTGTCACACACGTATCTCATACAACTGTTCTTTCTAGAAGAGTTTGCACTCCAGGTTCCTACACTGATTGTTGAGGCACTGTTATGCCTGTGATTTCTTTTATACTGTTGACAATGTAGAGGAACTGGTAATGTTCAGTCATGAACAAAATCATAAAAAATTTGCAGTCACTTCTGAGTGTTCCTGGCACAATTAATAAAGGAAGGAAGTTTAATTAACAGGATACTGGTAACTTCATTATTTTTCCTCTGTAGAGCTCCTGCAGAAAGACTGAACAGGATTAACTTCAGAAATGGAAGAGGGGAATAAAAGAAGAAGAACAAAGAGAGAAGTGAAAATGGACTCCTTTGCAAATAGCTGTCTAATTAGGCACTGTCTTGCACTGTGAGTTAGATCAAGAGAAATTTCACCCTTGCTGCCCATCCATTGACTCCACCGGAGACAGAGCAGTACTGAAGAAAGCCTTGGCATTCTGAAATATATGTTTCCTTTGTAGTGAACATCTAAATTAATTGTGCCTATGCAGAAGAAAAATGGAAGAAAAATGAGATCATGTTTCTAGTTTTGCTACTGACTTGCCAAAAAGATACTATTTATATAGTTAACTTCTGTGTAGGATTGTTTTTCTGCACTGCTTCTGGGCATCAGGACTTTGTTCCTTGTGCCAGGTCCAGCTCTTAGGCCACAAATGTGTCCTTCAGGACTTAAGGAGCACAACATTGCCTGGGATTGAGAAAAACAGGGATGGACAGAGCTCTCCATACAGCCCAAAATGGAGTGAGCTTTCCCATTCCTTTAGTGTACAGCACCTCCTTCTGAAGCCATTATGTTTTGCTTGCTGTTGATAAAAGCCTCTGTGAGAAACCACAAATGGACACACAGCTCCACCACGCCTCTCAAAGCAAGTGGAAACTCTGCGAGTCCTTTTCACGGCTGCTACTGTGTTTCATCTTTACAAAGCTTGTTTCAGTGGAATACAGTATGGTCTCATTCACTAATGACTCTGAAGCTCTTTTATTTTTGGAGGAAAGGCTTTACAATGACAACTGTAATATTGCAATCCTATATTAATCTCTGGATGTCCGGTACAGATGGGACTAGAATTTGTGTGTGTTATCCAGTTCAATAAAGAGCGAGGTAGTGTTCTCGGCAGATCCCTGAATGACCTTTCTAGACTTTAAAAAATGACATATCCAGGTTTGTTATGCTTTTGCAGCATCATCTTCTACTAATATTTTCTCCTTGACTGGAAAGCAATACCAAATTACTTAGGTGAAGGAAGCTGTATGTGTTTAATAACCCTAGTCATCCCTGTCTAGCCCATCACCCTGCAATCAAAATCTCATTTCAGATAGTAGAACTATATGAAAATGCTTTTCTTTTTTGTTGTTGTTGTTCTTGTTGTTGTTTTTATTTTATTTTATTTTATTCATTTGGTTTTTATTATGACTGTATATTTCTACTTGACACTAAATGTCTTGCATCAATTAGAGCATCTACCATGGACCAAACACCACAGAAACCAGTTTGAATGAACATAATCTACTGGATGATGTTGTTATGCTGCTCTTTAAACAGAGAGATCCCCTTGGTCTCTTTTCAAATCTGCACATGCAAATTTCCTCATGTACCTCCATATGTTTCCAAGGAGTACCAAAAGGGTAATAATACCTTAGAAAAGTAAGCAAGAGACATGCATCACTGAAAAGAACAATTATTTCTAAATTAGCAATTGTCTGCAAGAAGTAGTCAGTAAGGAAAGGCCACGTCTTTCAAAAGGATATCTCCATAGGGCACAAGTTTGGGTGGGTAATAACCAGAGCAATAAACAAATGTGACACTGATAGATAGCTGCTACCCTCCTGATGGAGATAAGGGATGATGTATGTTCATTTCAACTTACAGACACACGAGTAAAACTGAGATGCACAAGAAAGTGTAATGTAAGTACAGAAAAGCAATGAAAAAATTAAGTATGATCTACAAAAGTGTCTCTCTCCATAACTTTTAACCCTTTTTGTGTTTTTTTTTTTTTTTTTTTTTTTTTTGTGTTTCCATAGACAGATCAAGGATTTAGAGAGCGAGGGTCAAATTAGAAGACACTTCAAATTGTAGTCTAACAAAAGGACCTGTACTTTTCCTTCTTTTCTTTGCCTTACATTAGTGATTCTCAATTGGGGTGGGGGGAGCAGAATTATCCCCTCCAGTGCTCTCATTGTACTTCCGAGTTAATTTTTTGAGCCCTGCAGTCAGCAGACGTGTGCCTGCAGTGTGCCATCAGAAGCTGCACTTCCCCAAAGCAGAGAGGAGCGTGTCCCTTGGGGCAGGCTCTCTCCTCTGTGTGATGGGCAAAGAGACTGGCTACATTCCACAGTGAAGGAAGCCAGAGAATGATTCTGGTCATGTAATGAAGATGTTTGAATTCTCCTAAAGGAGAGGGCACCTTTGGGTCAGAACTGCTGGATAGGGATATATTAGTGGAAACTGTAAGAAGCTGTCAGGCACTGGGACACTGACACTGGCAAGAAAAAGCAAATTAGAAGAATATAATTTGTCCAAGTAAAGTAGCAATGGTTTAAAGCATGGATAGTCGGAGCAGCTACTGCAGTGAATTTATGCTGGTAATTTGACCCTTTCCACTCATTAAGAAGCGAAACACAAGGCAGAGAACAGCCAAGATGTTGAATAAGACTACTCATTATTCCAGTCAGCTCAAGCACGGTAAGGAGCTGGAATGTATTTCAGAAGAGTGACAAAGAAAAAGGAATAAGCATGAGAGCAGATGTGCTGAGCTGTTGCCTCCCTTATAGGTGCAATATGGGTATTTTCACATAAAGGAAAAGAAATGTGGGAAATAGAACAGACCAGGAGGGTCTGAGATAACTCTCTCCTCTCAGGTGGCAAGAGTGGCTGTCAGTAGTTGCTTTATGTTGAGGGCCTTGATGCAGTGTTACTTTTGGCAGATGACCAAAGGGCATGAAAATGGCCCCTGATACCCCCGTAAGTAAACAGTTTGTCCTTTTTGATGTGCTACTTCTTACTGATTTGGATCCACAAAACTTTACTGCTGGAGCCAGATCCTCAAATCCATACATGCAAGTTAGCAACCTCTCTCTGTGTGCTGAGTCAGAAATGGGATGAAAACCAGCCTGTCTGTTGACGAGATGGGCTGAGGGAAACACAGCTATGAAGAAAGCAAACTGAAGGGGATGTTTCTGAATTCAGCTCTCTCCTGCTGCCAGGATGGACTCCCTTTTTCTCTTAGGCACCGAGTCTGACTTTTGGGTGCCCTCCCTCCCCACTCTGCCTTTTAGAGGGGCACAGCAGAGAAGGAAATTTGACATTTTCAGGACAAGGAAGAGCTTGCACATAGCTTAATGAGGAGAGAAACGCAGGGTGGGAAATGAGTTCCCACCCTTGCTCCAAATCAAATCAAATTCTCTTTTCACTGGGCTGCAGGTTCATGTTGCCTCTTGCTCTCTGGTTTCCTTGCCTTGGAAATCTTCTTTGCTGTATGCTGGCACAGCTTTAACAGGCAGACTGTATTATCTTTTTTCTTATCTTCTTTGCTGTCAGTATCACAATAGATAATAGAAAAAAAAATTACTGTTAGGGAGGTCAAGAATTGGAGTAGGTTGCCCAGGGAGATGCTGGAGGTGTTTAAGAGGCATCTGGATCTGCCGCTGGGTGATGGGTACTGGTTACAGTGGCAGTGCTGGGTGGATGGTTGGACTTGATGATATTAAAGGTGTTTTCCAACCTTGATGATTCTGTGTGGGAACACCAAGACTTGAATCAAGTTGCATACATCCTACTCTGCTGCCCCAGCGACTGAATTGCAGAAACCTCTTCACTGAGGAAGACACATCCTAGACATTTGAGAAGCTGATTTCACTCTTGCAAAACTTCTGCTGACTTCAGTGCACCCACTTGTACAAAGACAAAACTCCTATTTAAATTAGGTTTCTTTGAAAAATACATCTATGGATTTCTAATACACAAGATTGATTTCTTTTTTTTTAAACTTGATATCTGGAACAGTAAAAATACCCCTATGAAAATAATAATAAAAAAATGTTAATAAAGTCATTGAAGTACCCCCTGATTGGTGAATCCATCTGTATTAGGGCTCATTGTTATTTTAATAACTGGCATTTAATAATGGCATATATGCTACCGTCTGCTTGGAAGAAAATACTCCATCTCTGCACAATTATTTATTTATTTTAGTGGGACCTCTAGTAATAAAATCATCTGGGCAATATTCCATGAAGAAGTAACTGCTTTTATAACCAGTTTTCTGGTTGTAGAAGCTGAATTTGTGAAATAATGTCTTAGAAAAGTGACAGGGGATAAATGCAGACACAACAAAAAGAAAGGCCGAATATATTTTTACTTTGAGTCAAGTCTCTCAACCTATAAAATTTCCATTGCGTAATTTTCCTTTGTCCTGACTGCCCACAACATCTCTCAGCATGGCAAACAGTAGCAGAATTGGGCTTTTAATAAAATTCGCATTTAACTAGAAGACACCTTGGGAAAACTTCCTCAAATGCCAACTATCCTGGGGCAGAGCAGCAGAAGGTTTTGTTAGAATTACACAACCCTTTGGGACATTTAAAAAAAGCCATGTGATGTGTGAAGAGTAGCCACTGCGTTTATAATGGATGGTAAATGAATCCCTTTCCCACAGTCGCCGTCTGTAATAATGTCACTGTAGAAGGATTACATGATCTTCCTCTTGCTTTTAACCAGCACGGAGGCCATACAACATGCACGGGCATGCAGAGCCTAAAGAAAAGGACTTCTTGAAGGTCCTTGGGTTTAACCTCTTTCAGATTCCCTCAGCAGGCCTGACCGACAGTTTTCTTTCAATTTCTCTGTGTAAGAAAGCGCGGTGACTTGGCTTTGTAATCCATTGTTCTCACAGACATCGCCTGCCACAAGCCGTGCTCTGCTCATCTGCTGGGACACCTTCATCCTTCAGAGGGGAGGGATGTTTCTTCACGCTTTGGCTGGGGGTGCCTCGGAGGCCTTTGGGTTAAAAGACCAGATCATGAGGCAAAAGTGAGGACAGCGGAACTTCTGAATGATTCAGAGAGCTCAGTCTTGCACATGAAAGAGTGAACTTACCCTGCTGTTGAGAAAAATCCGCCTATTACATCTTCGGCAGCCACTTTTCCTTGCAAGCAGACATGCTTCTGAGCTCTTCCACCATGATTCCCTGATGGGAACATAATTTCTTGCAGAGCAGGGGTATTTTTCATAGAATCAAAGCTGGAAAGTTTGTTTTCTGCAACAGTAGTATAGCCTATGTATTATGCTGCGGGCTGATCTGAGTCACATTTATACCAGTGCTGCTTTTCTGCATCCCTTTCTGCTACCTGAAGGTATAAAATGCCAATGTCATACAGAACTGTCACAATATTACAGGCCATTGTGCTTAATTATGTCTGATTTAAAAACATTGGCCTATCCTCCACACTTTTTTGAATGGAAAATTCTCCTTCCCTACTGATCAGAGAAATGTCCAATTTAATTTTGGCTTTACTCTATAGTTCATGTGAACAATTCTTGCTTCTTAATAGGTGAAAAGCAACTCTCGTTTTGCAGAAGTAATTTATCAGCACTCATATGTCCAGAAATAACTGGTGAAAGCAACACCTGCTGAAAGCAAGACAGAGGAGAGAGATTTTTCAGGAGGACTCTTTTTAATACAGAAAAAAGGAGAGAATATTTGATGTGACTGGCAGGTAAGGTTTTGTGTCACCAGGCCACCACCATAATGGAAATGAATTGGCAGCTTTTCTACATGGGTGTGGTTAAATTAATGCAATTATACCTAGCAACCTTAATTCAAATAATATGTAAAAAAGAAATGCAAAAAATGGAGAACAATCATTTGAAGGTGGCTACACTATTGCTCTTTTATACACATCTGTCATGGTAAATTGTCATTAAAGATTTTTAGTGGAAACTGTGTTTGTTTTGTTTCAGGCCAGGCATTAAATATCTGCTGCCCTAATTGCACTAAGATATAATTCGTCATCATAAAATGAGACTTCTCCTGTGCACAGCTTGTAATTTTTACTGCCTTTTATAACTCCAGCACATACTGCATATTTATATTTTTGAGTATTATATTCAGAAATTAACAATCTCATAGTTAATAAATAAACAAACCTTTTTTTGGTTTTTTTTCCACTGGGCATCTGTTCCTAAAAGAAGATATAATCTTGAAATGTTAGGTGAAGACACATGAACGACCCCAACATGCAGAATGCTCAGAAATATCCAGACACATTTAACTCTGGCAGCCACTAACAAGACTGTCAAGTGCCTGTCGAATTTCAGATGTTTTCCTTGCGAGGCTTGGTAGTGCCTATGAGCACTGCCAACAGATTGTTAAAATAACCCCAGGAACACACCCTTTCTAGGTCAAAACCAACTGTGAAGCTGAGTGCACTGTAATTATAGTGCACTAAATGAGTTACAGCTTGAGCTAAGAAAATACTACTGAACTAAAAAGCTGTAATTACACAGGCAGATAATGTGAGCTTGGCAGGATCTCCTATGGCAGCCCATGGCTTTGAGGGAAGGAGCTTCATAGCCAGTTTGCTGGTCATTGCAAGCTGGGCTCAACTGGGCAAATTTGCAATTCAAGAGGTAAAACCAAGTTTGTGGTCAACAGAGAGCAAAACTTAGTAGTATTTACCCAGCTGATACAAAGAATGTTTCCACTGAAAATTTACTTGAAATTAATGATTTTTATCAAACCAACCAATATGATACTGGTTTTATGACAGCATTGTGCTGTTTGAAGGCAGCTAATGTAATTTATTGATGTAACTATATAAAGACCTGGGGCCTCTGTATTTTCCTAATGTTCCATCTGTTCCTTCTTTGTTGAAAGAGGAGTCTGGATGACTTATCAGACTTAGGGCTTCACATTTACTTCTTGAGTTCCTGATTTTCTGAAAGTCTGAATTTTGCTTTATCTTTCTGGAGAGGTACAAAATACCATTCAGGCAAATTTAACTTTGTGCTACTAAATATTTAATTATTGGTTAGATCTTAATAAGTGGATGGGTTTGGTTCTGTTTGTGATGAATGTGGGCTGTGTTACAAGTAGAATATTTGACATACAGGACCTCCTTAGCAGCACAGAAGTCCCACAGAGAACAGTTCACAGAAATAACTATTAATCTTAAACAAAATGGCAGACTGTTGTATTTAAGAACCTCATGGTGACCTCCTCTTTATAAAGGAGCAAAACTGTGATAAATATAAGCAAGAGTGGAGGTATTTCATTTATATTTACCAAATACCAGTGGCCAGATCTAGTTGAAGCTGTCCCTGCTCATTGCAGGGAGCTTTGACTAGATGACCTTTAAAAGTTGTCCCAATCCAAGCTATTCTATGATTCCGTGAAATAGGGAGAGAAGAGGAAGAGACTGGAGAAGGAAAAGCCATTAATGAAGTATTGGGTAGCTAACATTGCAGAGAAGTCATACTGCATGGGGTGTATCCTGAGCCTCTTGCTGGAACATTTCCAAAGACAGCCTGTGAGACAGGGGTCTTAATGGTAATGGCTTTTAGTCTTGATCCACTCTTCTAATTGGTGGAGAACTGAATTTAGACTTTGTATTCATTCACACAGTATCACATGCAAGTTGTTCTGCTACAACAGTATCTGCTCCAAAACCTCCTGTCTACCGCAAGTATCACTGTTGCTGTTAAACACAATCTGATAACTCAGTCAACTAAAACGCAGCTCTAAATTTAGTGCCTGTAGGCACTTCTTTTCACCAGGGGATGTTGCCACATCACATTTCAGCCGTCCCCTTTGGCCACTAGATCAGTGTGAGAGAAGTTGCTCTAATTTTCTGGACAATACTGCTTACAGAAAAGGACCAGATGTTCACTTGTGCCAAAAAGCAGAGGATAATGGAGGAACATTATCCTGCAGGAACAGTGGGATGAAAAGGGCTCCTTGTGCTTCTAAGTGGAAGCCTGCATAACTTGCTCCCTACTGGGGCCACATGAGCCTCCAGTGGCAGGAAAGGAACATATAAAAGGGAGTGGCTGCAATGGGACATGCCAGGATAAAAGGGCAGAAAAGTGACTGTGTGGGGTACACAGGGGAGAGGGGTCTGCCTGGAGCCAAGTGTGGAAGCAGAGAGAGTCTGAGAAAGTCTCTCAGGATGGGATTCTGCCAGGGTGGATTTCAGTGAAATTACCTTATTCTGTGGTTGTTGTAGCCTCCCTCATTCTCTTTATTTCTTTTTTTTTTCTTTTTCTTTTTTTTTCTGCAAAGGGGTGAAATAGAGATTGTAGATGAGGTAGGGAGTCCTGCATACACCTGGCACGTGGTCACCAGGAGGTGGCACCTTCCAATACAGAAGGTGATGCTCCTTCCTCTCAGTATTGCAACCTGTACACTCAAACCCCCACTATGCTGGGTTTAAGACTGTGGTTTTTATTTAACTCTTCTTTATCAGTGTTTATCTCCTCCTGGAAAACTCTGTGAGAACAGTAGCTAGGGTTCTAGAGAACTAGATTAGCTTGGAGTAAGTAGCTGGTTTCTTGAACTATCTTGGACCCAGGAAGAAATGCGTGGAATCGGAGCAAGGGTTGGGGGATTTTTACCACTTTCCCCCAAGAAATTAAACAAGTGACCACTAATAAAATGGCTCACAGTACTTTTTTGAAATTTTACCCTGGGAGACTGCAGGGCAGGTGGGATGAACTGTGCAGCTTATTTTTGTGAAAAACCTGCAGAATATCATTGCACCTTCCAGAGTTGATGTAATATCAACCAGAGAACTTTCTTGGTGGATAAAAGCTGAGAAATGCTCACTGTGGCTGAGAATGCTGGTAGGCTGGGAGAGCGCTCTTCAGCTTGCTGCTGAGGTCTGTGTGCATGCTGAATAGGGAACAAGCCAAATGCCTGGTTCCGTGACTGCTCAATGCTCAGCTTCCACTAGAGCTCATGCTGTTGCTCAATAGTGATGATATTGAGGCCTGCCACAGTCCATTTTCACCTGCTGAGGTGTGGCCTGATAGATCTGTGCTGGAAATAAACCATCTTCAGGGATGAAAGCAGTGGCTTGACATACAGAGAAAGCATGAGATGTTTGTACCACTCCAGTTCTCCAGATACTAGCCATAACCCAGGTTCTCTTGTGAAGAGGATAGTTTGGACAGGAATGCTGCATCATTCAGCCTCAGGAGTAACTGGGAGAGTGAACTGTGTTCAAATCCTTGTGCTAGGAGCTGAGTTGTTCTTCAGAATCAGTGAATTTCTTGTTAGCACCCAGGCTCAAGAGGAAAAGGGCTGCTATGTGAAGCCATACAAAGATTGGCTATTATCAGCTGGTGAAAAGCAATTTTTGAGTCAACAGGTTTGCTGTAGGCACAATGGAGTGAAGTCTCTAGAAGCCCTTCTAGAGGCCCTCAGTCCCTGCATGACCAGTGTCTGCATGTTTCTGCTAAAATCTATACCAGAAGAGAAAGGGCCATGATAACTATTGAGATTTTCATGAAACCCACATGGAAATGAGTGCCCATGAACTCACATCCTTAGCAGAAGCGATTGGGTAGGACTTTGGTTCATTTTATTAAGGTTTTACTTGTTTATATGTATGAAGGCAAAAGAGTCAAGCTGAAAATCTAGAGAATTGTATTTAGATACTTATATTTTATGTATTGTATTTATAAACCCTGCATTTGTATTTTGACATTGAGGCACTGTATAAATGTAAATATTAAGCTAGTTCCAAAACTTACACAGATATTTTTTATGCTATAAAGAAGGTTGCAAAGTGAAGGTTTCTCTTTTAAAATCTCCACTACAAATATCTGGCTTCATTTTTATATTCTTAACTTTGTTAGTAAACACAGCCATGTGTGAAGAGTGGTAGTTCTGCACTTGGCTCCCCCAGGAGTACTCTCTCATTAACCTAAACTCTAGCAGTTCCCTGGAGCCTCAAAGTGCTAGAGCAGTGTTGGAGCACTGCTGAGAGAGGTGATGCAGGAGCAAGCCAGCTCCACCCACTGCATCACTGGAGACTTCTCAGGTTTTGTAGAGACCACTGTGCATAAGATGACTTTCAAACCATCACTGTAACACAGAAAGGCCACGGTCACTCAGAGGCTTTGAAAAGCTTGATTGTGAGGCTGGGGGTCAAGGTGGTCAGGGGCTGGAAAAGGGATCCTCAGAGATTACAGACTCTCCTTCCTTGAAGATGTTTAACTAACTCTTGATGGGATTCTGAACAATCTGTTCTAGCCATGTCTTCTTGGAGCAGGCAGATGGACAAGGTGACCTCCAGAGGGCCCTTCTAGCTTGAATTATTATATGACTCTATGATCTTGGCAGAAAATCCGTCTTTACTGGGTCATATATAGGAATTTACATTATTTGTAGATAGCTAATAAAAGATGCTTTTATTGCCTTACTTGCTGGAAATACATTTGGTTTCTTGTTATTGTTAACTCTCAACAGTGTCTGTACATGTTTGACCCCACTGAGGAGGTAATAGAGGTCTTTGAGGTACACTATCCATATATATTGTTTAATTTAAACTCTGTGCTGCAGGATGGTGCTAGCTTTTCCAATTTTCTCCTTTACCCGGGCATGTTTATGTCCTAAGCTATCTAACATAATAAGGAAAATAGCAAATGAGTTTCTTTAAGAAATTGTCGGCATTTTAATAACAGCACTCAGGCTGGAAATGCTTCAGAGCATACAGTGAAAGTTATTTGGAGTCCAAGGGCATTATGAGAATCAATGACACAGGTTTGAAAGCATGAAAGACTCGCATATTCTTTAGATCATTTTCAGGATACTGTTTCCAATTCCCTTAAATGCTTGGAAGAGTAAGATATTTGTGGTGTGTCACTTCAGTGGGGTTACATCTAGGATAATGTTATCTATCTTTCACTGTCAACTGGGGATATTTCAAGCCAAGATCCCAACTCAGTATACAGTATTCATGAGCTATGCCTGTGTTATTTACAGAATGGCACTTCATTAATAAACACAATTCTGTATTGTGTGGTTAATGACAATCAACATAATTACTGTAACCTAGGTAGATAATTGCTTCTGAGTTACAATGAAGTATTTTACAAAAAAAATAAAATTACCCCAAGACTTGAGATAACAGCTTTAATGGAACATTACTCTTTTTTTTTTTTTCTTTTTTCCCCCCTCGTTTTCCCAAACTCCAGTACTTTTAAGGCAATTCACCTCAAATGTGCAATTTAAAAGGCCATAATTAGCAAAGTGGAGGACTGGAAGGCTAGAATTTATGAAGATGCTGTCTTTAATGCACTCACATGTCTCTGGTTCATCCTTGTTACAGTAGTCACAGCATTATCCAAATATAGAGAAGTCTGTGCATGTACGTAAATATGTATGTATGTACACAATCACCCAGACTTGTATATGCAACAGCATGACCAAATCCCTGTGTTTACACTTTAAAGAAGAAAAAAGTAAGTTATTTGGTCAAGTTATTACTGGAGGTCCTTCTGTATCAACCCAGGGGACATTTGATAGCTGCAGCCTGATTTTTTGACAGGAAAGGGAAAACTAAAGGGAAATTACTGCCTATTGCATGCAGTTACATGGTCATGCAAGATTTAGATAGCATAAAATGGAGTAGCCACATCAATACAAAGAGCACTTCCTTTCCTTGGTCATGTTGTTGCTCAGCCAAAGGACGGCAGCAGCAGCAGCAGCATCATCCCCTCAGCCAGCAACTCCCTCGCATGTGGAGACATCACCACCAGCAGCTGGACCCTGCAGCTGCCCTGTGCTCACACAGCTTCTCTCTCTGCTTGCATGTCTCATATCAGTTTCACCCATCCAATTTTTCAAAGACTATTAATGGGTTTTAACCCCAATTGCTAGGTTATTTTGGAAACTGTATACCAACAGACATCTTTAATTTTAGCTACCAAGATCCTAAAATTATTAAAATTTTTCAATCCTTGTTTCAATTTGAAAAACAAATGATCTTTCCTAAAATCCATTTCTCTTCCTTTTCCCCTCCTAAAAATGTTAATATTCATGCTTTCCTATTTATCCCTTTTTGCAAGGAAGCAACACTTAATCTCTGAGACCTCCTGTACCAGTATCAAGCACTAAACCACTGCTAAAGATAAAAGTTCTAGGCACCTCCTAAAAATTATGACATGGAAATTGAAGCTTGATTCCCGGTTTTGCTTTAGTCAGCATAGGGCTTACTGGAGAATGATTCATTTGTATGTTTTTGGGATATATCATGAATGACAAGCTAAAAATCTTTAATCTCGTGTTTGTACATAGTTACTGCAGCTTGTCAATAAGCAATTTGGATTTTGCCCAGTTCTTGCAATGAGAGGCTGAAACTTCTTGTTTCAGTGAAAAACATTTACCCTGTACAACTAATGGTATATTAATTACATACGGATTCTGAGCATGCTCATTTTCATTACATTGATTTTATTCCACAGCCTAAGGATTATTTTTTATCTTATCTAGATGTCATACAACTATAATTTCTTTTTTATTGAGTCACAACTGAAAAAAGGCTATCTTTTGATATTTTATTTTTTGTGTGTGTGTTTTTTGATTATTATATGCATTTGTGTGGCAAGTGCTCTGGAAGCAGGGGAGTATAGAGGCTCAGAGAAGCTGACTTTAGTGACATCCCCCCTCCTTTCAGGCCACACTACGACCTGAGGACCTACAGGGGTGATATCAGAGAGAAGCTGCAAGAAGATTCCCCCATATCCAACAGAGCCAACTCCAGCCGGCTCCAAGATGGACCCACTGCTGTCCAAGGCCAAACCAATCAGTGATGGAAGTAATGTCTCTGTGATAACATATTTAAAAAGTAAAGAAATGTTATTGCGCAGAAGTAATTGCAACCAGAGAAGAGAGGAGTGGGACTGTGGGAGAAAAGCCTCTGCAGACACCAATGTCAGTGAGGAAGGAGAGGGAGGAGGTGCTCCAAGCACCAGAGCTGGGAGTCCCCTGCAGCCTGTGGTGTGTCCTGTGTTGAGGCTGGTTGTCCTTCTGCAGCTAAGGGAGGTCCATGGGGGAGCAGAGATCCACCTGCAGCCCATGCAGGAGACCCATGCTGGGGCAGGTGGATGCCCAAAAGAATGTTGTGACCCTGTGGGGAACCCATGCTGGGACAGGCTCCTGGCAGGGACAGACCCACAGGGAGAGGAGCCCACACTGGAGCAGGTTTCCTGGCAGGACTCGTGACCCTGTGGGAGACGCACACTGGAGCAGCCTGTTCCTGAAAGCCTGCACCCATGAAAGGGACCCATGCTGGAGCAGTTCATGAAGAACTGTAGCCTGCTGGAGAAGTTAGTGGAGGATGCTGGAGAAGAAGGGCCCCTCTTCCTGAGGAGGAAGCAGTGGCAGAAACAACATGGGACGAACTGACTGTAACCTCCATTCCCTATCTCCCTGTGCCACTGAGCAGGAGGAGGTAGAGAATCAGGAATAAAGTTGAGCCTGGAAAGGAGGGACAGGTGGAGGAAAGCTGTTTCTAAGGTTTGTTTTACTTCTCATTATCCTACTCTGATTTTGATTGGTAATAAATTCAGCTAATTTCTCTAAATGGAGTATGTTTTCCCTGTGACAGTAATCAGTGAGTAATCTCTCCCCATCTTTATCTCAACTCATGAGCCTTTTCTTGTATTTTCTCTCCCTTGTGCAGCTGAGAAGAGGAATGATAGAGTGGCTTTGATGGATACCAGTCCTTTCAGCCAGGTTAAACCACTACAGTTATACTTCATAAGCATTTTCATTTCCCCTTTGCTTGAACATAAGCAGTGGAAGCAAAGTTAATGAACTTTCCTAATTTCCTTTTCAGATGACTCAGGGTATTCATCATGAGGACATGCAAGACAAGAAGGGCATATTCCACTTTGGGTAAGATTTAATGGAAAGTTCATGAAGAGATACAGATCAAAAAACCACACCACACAAACCAAGAAAAAAGTAGGATTTCAGTTTGGAAAAAGAGGTGTTCAGTATATATAAACACCTTTGAGAATAGTTAGCATAGTGGCAATTCTCAATGCATGCTTTCATACACAGCTGCTCAAAATGGATGTGCAAGCAAAAAAAAAGGGTAGGAATCCTGGGGAAAAAAATGCACAATGCACACTTTAGGTGTTGGAAACAAGGTAGTGGCATCACTGTGCCTTTTGCCTGGGATTTAATGATTGTGGTTTCTCAGCAGAGCCAAGTGAGCGAGAACCTTCAGGAAGGGAGCTGAGCTCTGTTCAGCTGATTCCAAGTCAGCACCACTACATTATGCTCTGCTGTACTTTATAGACACAAGGGAGACATCTGAGGAAATAGCTGAGGGATTTCCTTGGGGAACCTCTGGCTGAAAGCAAATTATAAAAAAGATGATGGTCTTCCAAAGGGGAAAGTGAAGGAACAATCACGAAGGAAGACACAGTGCCTACATGAAACAAAACCACTGAATCCCTCCATAAGATAAAACCAAGATTGTGTTTAGCAGCTCTGATGGGTGGTACTTATTAATTAGTGCCAGATACAAATATCTTAACATCACTGTATCCCAGTTCAGTGAAGAATAGGAAAAGAAATAGCCTGACAATTGTTCACTCTGAGGGTAAAACATGCAGCTGACTCATTTGCTTAGTAGCTAGTCAATGCTAAAGAAGTTTTTGACAACCAAGATGAACATGGATGGTTAGGCAAGGGTCTGTCAGGAAAATGCTGGGCTGAGTGGCCAGGAGCTCAGTGACATATAGGTTGATGACCTGAAAATTCTTTTCTAGAATCAAATGGCACTAAACCTTAAGAAAAGGGGGGAAAAAAGAGGGAGTTCGTTAGGGTAGTATTGAAAGTCTCAACCACCTGTACTGGGCAAAAAAAAGCCACCAAAATTAGGAGCATGAAAGTCAAACTGCATGGTTCTCCCAGTTGACGAGGGAAAAGAAATTCAAGCAAGATACAGTTTTTCCAGTCTAATTAAGTACCTTGTTAATTAGAGAAAAACTATGGGAGCAATTATGCCAGTCCTGTAGATAAAGAAGAGTACAGACCTGGACACTGCTTTATTAGCTGCTGCTTTGCACCAGGAGGTGCTGGAGTTTTAAGATCCCAGTAAGAAAGGCATTCAGACTCTTACAAGCACTGCTATTTATTAGCATCAATGTTACTGAGAAAGACAGGTAGTATAATCTTATGTCCTTCCAGATGCTGCTAATGCTGTGTTGTGCAGCTTCAGACAGGCCTCCAGATCCCATCCATGTAGAAGTTACACCACCTTTTATTTTTTGTTAATTCCTGCTCCTTCAGTATTTTCTTAAAGCAAAGCTCTGTTCATCGTTGGTGCTGTCAGGTAGGAAGGATGCTCACAGAAGGACTTGGTGCTGTAGTTTTGGATAAAGGCAAGGACATGCAGGTGCTGTGTTTGCCAATACCAAGTGGGAGCTGCTTGTTGGCTCCTCTGTTACAAGCAAGCTCCCAAGTTTACCCTGCAGCAAAGGGATCTGTGCAGCACAGCATGGGTCAGAAAACCAAGATGCAGCAGGGCACTCCTGCTCGGGTTAAATGCTGTGTGCATCACTCGTGCCTCAATGTACAGTGATCTTCTGGGCATGAACACAGGGTCTGCTTGCTGCATCTGCTTTCAGTAAATCAATAGTTAGGTTTAGCATTTCTGTTACCGTGTCTTTATATAATCAGTCAAGTTTTATGAGCAAAACATACAAATATACTACAATTAAGGAATGCAATTGCATGTTAAATAGAAAAGGTAATTGCCTAAGTCAAGCTTACAGTTCACTTGGCAGAATGATGTATTTGGCACGTGTGAAGGAAGAACTTTAACTGTACTGTAAAGGTTAGAGAGGTTAAACCTTTGAAACATGGTTGCTGGCAGGTTTGGATGCTTTTCTCTGGAGACCCTAAATAAAAAGCCCTGTATATTGGTCTACTTGTGCAGCGACAGCCATAAATATGTCAAGTGAAATGCAAGCTAATTAGAAAGCACTTATTCGAGTCCTCCAGAGTGTATTAAGATGGAAAGTTTCGCTTTCAGTCTACAACTTACTCCTTTCTTATTCAGTCCTATTTTCCTGTTGTATTCCTAAGATTCTCGTCTCCATTCAATGACAAGGCAGTATATCTAGCAGACTTTTCAATGTAGATTCCTTTCTGTGATCCTACTGAGTACAAGTTATTGTCTGGGGAAGAGTCAGTCACAAAAGTCCTTTTGTGAGGACTCACAAAAGGACTTTAGTGAGGAAGTGTGGCATCAGCTTTTTTTGTCCATCTAAGATCGATTACCCCTTTCTTCCCCTTACCCAAATCAAACACACACGTCTCTTTAAAACTCAGAACTGGTGGAACTGGGCTACCTCCAACTGCGGCTATGGGATTTATTTAGACTTGCAAATGGTATTAGGTTTCTGCTAGTGCTGTATGCTGCTCCCCAATGGGATAACATGGTACTGACTCCCCTACGGCTACATTAAGACTACTCAGGAAATTTTCTTGGTGAATTTAGTAAAGCAATCTAACAAGACCAAATACATTTATTTAATGACAAGCAAGTCAGTTGAAGATAGGATGCTGAAATTATTCAAAACTGAACAAACAAAGGTAAATAAAATAATGTCTTTACATTACTAATACTTTGAAATAAACTATAAATGTATCGAGTCCTTATAATTAAACCATTCTCTTCTATAGCATTATCCTTTCCTGTGGTTCAGTTACTTGAGCAATACTTCAACTTTGGTTCTGTCTGCAACTTAATTCTAAGACAGACTTACTTGAGCTATTCCTTACAAGTGAAAATATTGGCTCTATTGAAGAGGGCTGGCATTTCACTGTAGGTGCAGTTGGAAAAATAGATTGTTTGTGCACTGATCCCACTTCTCTCTATCTATAATTATGACCAATGACCTCATCTCTCTTGCCCTTGTTTGAATGTCACCAGTTAGAGAAGCAGAAAGTAGCCTAGATTGGGCTGGAGTGTTTGAGTCTTAAACTTTTGTATTTTCAACTTTAGGGAAATGGAAAAGGACTCTGGCCCTTTTAGCTATTGTTGAAGGTTATCTGGCTAGAATTTGACTGGAGTTGGATATAGATCTGTTGGAGAAGGGGTATTGCCAGCAGGAGAAGAGAGAAGCCTTTGAGATGGATGGTCTTCAGACTGGCTTTTGGATGAATATGAGGGTGGGCTACTTAGATGAATTTGAGTCCTCAACTGTAAGGGTATAATAGTGTAAGTGAACACAGAGATTAGGTTTATTATTTCAGTTTTACACATTGAAGGCCTCAGGGCCGTGAATCTACAGAGGAGAGGGTAAGTTCCTTCTGGGATGGATCAGGTGTAGGGACAGGATGGTAGTCACTGCATTGATCATGTGAGTGATTCAGGTTTTGGGGGCTGATGCACAAATCTCCCAGTCACTTGCTAGGCTTCTGGGAGAAGCAACTCTCAGGCCTGACCTTGAGAAGGTAAGCAGTGGACAAATGATGGAAAATGCTATCTCATATATGCCACAAAATTAGAACTCCTTATTCCTGATATCCTCTGTTGTAGGAGATATTTGGCAATTGCACGACCAGGTATTGGCACAGAGAAAGGTCTGTGATCTGCTTTCTCTGACATGTAATAGGATTGGCCACAACAAGAGCTAGGTCAGGACACAGTGACAAATCTCTCAGGCTGTAATATCTTGCTCACATTCCCAGGGCTAAACTAATTGTCAGTTTTGGTGTTTATTTGAGAGTTAAATTTTTCCTTCATGTCAGATTGGCAGAGGCTGAGCAGCTTTTCATTTCCTGTAGGGCAGGGTGCTGGGTCCATCTGCTAGAAATTCTCCAGGGGTGTTTCACTAATGGCAGTGCTGTGCCTCTCTTATGTTCTCTTTAAAGTGATGCCATGGTGTAATTTTTGAGGCTTTTTGCCTTTAGCACTAATGGTCTTGCAACTGTTACATAGTCTCAGAGACTGCTTTGAGGTGTGAGGTTTAGGTGAGGGAGAACTTACTCTGAGGATCTATCTGATCCTGATGTCGATGCCATGACAGTGTGATTGCAGGGAGTTGAATTCAGTGATACAGAGGCTCTTTCCCAGTCCCACCTGCTGCCTCACCCTGTGACCACTGTGAGCTCACAGATATTGTGTCCCCCTTTCTGTTTAATTTTCCTATTTATCTGCTGCTCTTCAGTTTTCTCTTATTTACATATATGCTGCTCCATCTGGTTAGGAGACTACCTAAAGTCTCAACAGAACATTTCTGAAATAATTTAACATGCTTAATAATAGTGACCTTGGAAATTGTCTGTTTCTATTCTAATAATTCTCACCCATATCTTAAATTCCTGAATTAGCTTTGGAGCCAGTATTTCCACAAAGTGCTGGAGTTGGAGGTGAATGCTTCATATAGCTTGGAAGCCATGACTATATGTTTTCAGATGAAACATGGCATTGTTTCAAACATAAATCACTTGGAGGCAGCAGCCACTTAAATTGGGTCAGAACCAGTGAATAAATGCAAGCAGATAGGGTGTTAGTGAAAGTAATGTGATTTTTATCTTCAAACTCTCATGAACTACTGAGCCTAGAAAACAAACTGCTGTACATCTTTGAAAGGCTGAACTGGATGATTAGCTTTCTAGTGGCATACTGCATTGATTTCTGTTCCTAAAGATATCCCCAGTCATCAATAGTCAATGGATTTTCAAATCAGGCAAATACACAGGCCTTTTTCTGGACACAACAGGATGTTTTCTGCATTTCAAGTGTCTTGAACCATTTACCAGATATCATCCAGCCCTGGTGAAATAAGGACTACCCAGCAGGAGTAAATTGAACTTTAAATAAATAGGTTTTGTTCTCATAGTGTGGGAGAGTAAGAAATGCAGACTTAGATATATATGAGGAATTGCCTGCATGGGGCTTTCTTTTCAAGGGGGTGCATGTGGAGTGTAAAGCTGCTCTTAAACATGCACTTCTCAGGCAATGGCACTAATGGCACACCATGCATACAGCCTTCAGTTTTAATAGCAGCTGCTTGGTTAAAAAGAAGGTTTTGCTGCCTGATTTTCTAATTCTGTACGCATTGTTTTTGGAAATATCCTTTATCTGCAAAGCCCTGGGGAAAAAAGTATATTCTTTTCCATTTTTGAGTGTGTGGGATTTGAGAACACTAGAAAGAGGCCAAAGCTTTGATGCTATTCTTGACATTTCAAAGTCAGCTAAGCTAAAAGTCAAACACTGCTTAATCACAGAGAAAGAAAAAATTATGGCTAGTATTCCACTTCAGATGCATGAGACCCCATGGCCTTGTTCCCTTGCTCCAGCCTGCAGGCTGTGTACATTCTGGAGCAGAAGATTTAGTACAACTGAAAAATTAAAAAGTAGTGCCTTTATGAGTAACAAACTGTTCATGAAAAAGAGAACTGTATTTCAAGAGAAGATGAGTGAGGAATCCCCTATTCTTTCCCTAGCCACCCTTCTTTTCCCTCTTTAGTACCCTTCTTTCTCTACCATTTGCTGCCTATTGTAATGGTTTGTCTTTGATTCTCTCTTTCCTCCAAAGCTTTACTGACTCATATTCTTTCTTTTCTATTCAAGGGTCTTTCCCTGGTTTCTCATTTGCCCCCCCCCCCCTCCCCCCATTAACGTGCACCTTGTCTGTTCCTCTTTTTATTTCTCAACCTATTTATTGAGATTGCTGCCAGGTTAAGACAAGGCTACTGGCAGAGGGCAGGACCCCATAGGTGAGCCCTTCAAGGAACAAACAACTTAAGAAGTGATTAGGCTTCAGTAATCTGCACTGTGCCCTTGGAGAAAGCATTGAGGTTCATTAGTGCCTAATGCGATAAGCACAATCACAGAGTGGCAACTTGTCACTGGAGCAAAAAGGAAGAGCAGATGCTGATCTCAGAGCATTGATTAATAGAAGTCTTAATTAATTTCACTGATATTAATAATATCGAACTGTCTACACCAGTGTTTGCAAAGATACTCACTGATCCTTTCGCTAAAGAAAAGACCCCTGCAAGTACTGGGCCTGATTCACAGCTATCTTTGCTGAAATTTTGCACCAGCAGAACTTCAGGTTCTCAGTGGGGATAGGCCAGGTTTAGTGATATGAGGCCAGGAGCAGCAAACCTAGCCTGTACATTTTCTCAGAGTGTTTTCCAAAGTCTTCAGTTGTGTTTTCAGAGTCTCTGCATTTCTGTTCAAATTCAATTATTCATGTTTGACAGAACCTGCTCTGGCACTATTGTGCTTTTAAAAACTGAAAGTTCCTCCAAGGTATAGTACAGAAAAACCTCCAAACCTACTCTATTGTCCTTGAAGGAAACACTGCAAGGCTGCTGATTCTGTTATTTCAAGCAGACTGATAGCTTTTTGTCCTATTGTGTCCGTTCATAGTTGCTGAATATATTCTAAAACATCTCAATTACTCTCTATTTTACAGACATTTTTATTTGATCTATAATCTCATGCCTCATATACTCAGAGGGTCCTCAGTGCTCTGCCATTGCTAAACAATTATCAGGGGGATGTATTTTCTCCCGGATGGATTATAAGCTTTTCTTCCAGAGGCTAGATTTTATTGCACATTTTATGTCAGGACAGCAGAGGCTCGTTGTTTCTTCTTAATTGTTCCCACTAGAAGTCAGAAGCATAAATACAGAAAGAAGAGCTAGAGTGATAATCCAGGCAAGAGAGAGCGAGCAATTTTTGATGTCCAATATTCTCATAAAAATTCATTTCATGTTCCTGCTGACCTCTTTCTTGTTGATTCATGGCAGATAAACAGAACACATATATCTTTTTTCCTCTGTCATAATGCATCAGAGAGGCCAGGCTCCTCTCTTAGCCAGCTTCTTTACCACAGAATAACAGGCTACAGGGTGGCAGATAATTTTGCAAACTTTCATATTTTTGCTGTTCTTTCTGCCTATGTCTTTCACTTCATCCTCTTCATACCCTGAAAAACTTCACCCACCATAGGTAGTCTTAACTCCACAAAAGATCACCACTGAAAAAGCATGTTAATGCTGCCCCCAGAACATGATATTTCAGATGTCTGTTGTGCTTGCATTTTCCACAGCAAAACTACACAGAAATATATTCCCGTCTTTCAGATAAAGGTGCCAAATTCCTTAATCAGCGTTCTAATATTAAGTCTAAATCTCCATTGTCTTTCCTCCAGTCATAACAGTAGCAATGTCATAGATAAATAAGTCTTCTTAGAAGCATTGCACATTACTTGTTTCATTCATATAATGGGTACTTCCAAATAGATATTTTAAGGAATACATATCTTAATGACTTGAAAGGATAGCATATGAAGGAAGCAGGCTAGACTTCTCAGTCTCAGTATTTGGGAGATTTCCTACCAGCTGGCTGCTATGAAGTTGCCAAGACTACAGACTGCTGACATACTTTAGGATCAAAGGAGAAGATGGGGAACCCAGAAGACAACAACACTTAGAGAAATGAAACAGCAAGACAATCACAATAGACTTTCTTAACATAATTCCAGTGGGTCCTTACTGAAGCATGTAAGAGGGTAGCATTAGGTTTTTCACTAAAAGGCTAATCACTACAACGATTTTACTGATTTTGCTGAAAAAATATAGGGTTTATGTCTGCAAAAGTCTCACAATTTGAGGCTACTGCTGCCAAGTTTTTTCATTTACTCTTCCTTTATTCTGAAACCTTCTTCACCATGCATTTGACAAGCACTTGAAATACCACTACAAAACAAATGCACACAGATTCAAGCTGGCATCCTTTTGCATAGATGTATTACCTTCAGAAACACCTACATTACTTTGGAGCCAAAGCAATTTTGAAAAATATCCCTCAGAGGAGTGATCGGGTGAAATTATATCACTCTCCAGTGGAGTGCCAAAGGCAGTAGCCTCTGTTGGGGGGGTCACTCACGAATTCTCCCATCCTAACAAAGTGTTTGTTAGGTTGATGTCTGAACAGTGCTACAGCTTTCACAGGCAGGATGTAGGGTCTCTCTCACCACCATAGAAACTGGCTTTTATCTACTTAGGGTGCATGAGAGAAGTTGGACCAGGTTCCTCATTAACCACCTAGCTCACCAGTAAAACTCTGAGATGCTTCATTCTTGCCAAGCAGCAAATTTGAGAAGAAGATAAATACTTGTGGTTAATATTAAAATGTTTAATCAAATTTCAAATTCACTCTTGATCTTTTTTCCACTCAATTTCTTGCAAAGGTTACCTACTGCCTCCTTCCCAATTCTGGCAGCTGCCTATGTGTAGGAAAACCCATGTCTTGGTAAGAATGGAGCTCATAACCATAGGTTTGAAGTGCTCAAGCCTGATAAGAGATAGCTTTCAGGTTTAGAATGACCACAACCCCAATGTTGTGGGTCTTCCTGTATTGCTTCTTTAAAAGAATAATCTAGTTACAGGTGGCTCTTTTTGCTGTATTTTGCATTTTTGATCTGCCTTCTCTTTGGATCTACCCGGGTCTTAGGATAGGAATTGAACACTTGTGAAGGGCAAACTCTGAGGGCTGACTGAGTTTCCAACCAAACAGCACAGTGCCTACACAACGTAGCTTGCTATGAGTTGTGCTTCTGTGGAGTGACTGCATCACAGTATCTGAAGTCTCTTCATTTTCTCCTTTAAATAGAAGATCTGATTTGTTGTCTTTTTCTTGTAAAACTAATACTGTAAAAATCTTTGGGACTTGGTTCTGATGTGCATCTTTGACCACGTGCACAGCTGGCTCTGCATGATCCCGACCCCAAGCTGGGTTCACATAAACTGGCTCTGCTAATTCTGGAGCTGGGAGCCTCAGGGCTTTATCCAGCTGGCATCTGCAGAAGTGCTGCTCAGTTACTCCTTGTGCCACTCAATCAGCACGGTGGCTCCACGCTGCAGCGGAGGGATGCTCGAGCTCAGGTCCCCCACACCGGGGCTCTGTGTGCTCTGCTCCATCCCACGGAGCTCTGCCTGTCCCTCCTTGACACAGTGATGCACAGTGAGGTTTTTAGGCAGTTTAGCTGGGTTTGATTCTCTGTACTTGGTTTTAATATTGTGTGAGTGGCAGAGTCAACCTTGTGATGATGGACCATTGTCTGCAGAAAGTGCAGGTTTAGATTGTGTGTATCTATGTTTTTATCTGCTTCAGTAGACTACCTTGGGCAGAAATAGTAGGAAAATATTTGCCATACAATTGTGAAGGAAAATGGAGTCAGAAGAGAGGATTTTCTAGATCTACTCAGTACAGGATGACCTCAATGGTACCACCAGCCCTAACTGTCCCTGCCCACACTCCTGGGACTCCCCCCATACTGCCCACCCCATGTCAGCCCCTGCTCCAGAGATGCCACAGCTGCGCCAGCCTGAAGCTTCCTACAGCTCTGTCAATCCTGTCCCCACTCCCAGGGCAGTGCCCAATGCTGGTGCCCCCCAATGCCCCTCTCCCAGCCCAGTGGGTACCCAGGCAGCATTAGCTGTGCTCCCTTGCCTGAAGCTGTGGGACATGGTGCTAGGAAAAATTACTGAGTTAAAAACTGAGAACGCCAGACACGAGCTGTCAAGAAAAATGAAGATATTCATAAGAAACTAAGCATATGGCTACTAGGTCTGCATTACATTTCATTTCATCTTCACGGAATTACCCCTTCTCTCCCTGTGAGACAGGCAGGGACTGGGTTAGTGTTACACAGGGGAGCTCACATCTACGCAACTGCCAGAGTATTCTCAGCTGCAATACGCCGACCTGCAACTTCGCAGATGAAATGATTATTTTTGCTGTCAGCCCTCTCCTGCTCTATTAAAATTCAGTTTTATGGTGTAACTTTCCCTATGGACATGTTTTGTTATTTGTTTCCAAGACGTGATAGAAACATATATGTGCTTCTAGCAAATGCTGAAACCTAAGAGAAAGAGCTTATAAATTAGCAGCAGCATGCTATAGTATAATAAACTGCTTAGTTTGTTGCTACAATATATGACCATTTGTAGCAGTTTTAAAGCCCAGATACATATTCATCTATTAAATACCATTCTGTGTGCCAAACCTTTTACTTCCACTATATTAAAGCATGAGTGAGCCTTTTTTCTTTTTCTTTTTCTTTTTTTTTTTTTTTGGATCACTAAAAGCACCAGCAGTAAATGAAACCCAAGGTGACCAAGGTCCTGCGAGTTCGGAAGTGTTGCCACTTCCCATTACTACCAAGATGTGCAGTTTGAGTGCTGGGAAATCTCTTAAGTGGCGATTCTTTTGAGAACAGGGGATGAAAAAGTCTTAAACTTTGCAGCAATTCAAGGGAAGTCTGTCTCATCAAGCTGCACGAATCATAGATGCTATTTTGACTGTGTTACCTCAGCATCTGAAGGGAGATAACACAGTCATTGCACTGAAAATGTCTTTGCATCTAGAGACTTTTTTTTTTAGAAATGAATCGTGAAAGAGGGTTAAATCATCTGACTCTTTCTGGAATTATCTACATTGCCCACATTTTTTGATGTTTCTGATCAGGCATGATTTTTGACTTTGATCTGCAAGCTCAGAAAGGCAGACTTGGAATAGTGCATCTGTAGATTTCCATCCTCTCCTAACCCAGATCTTTGCACAGCAGATTAGAGCTGCGTAACAGGGCTGTCAGCTTTAATGTGACAGCTCAGTTCGCCTGCATTTATTCCAAAAACAGTGCCACTGGTTCATTCCCTACAGCTTCAAGGCTTCATTATACCAGCTATGCCCCTCCTATACATTTTGATGTCTTTTATGATTCCCAAGTATACCATCTAAACATAAAACTTTCTGAACTCCAGGCTTGTTTTCTTTATAACCACACAGCATGATGTTTAACATGGTATATTGTATATTAGGCATGTTTGAGTTTGCATTTCAGATTAACCATTTTCATCCAAACCTTATGAATGTTAGATGTATTTTATTTACTTTATTATTTTAAAGACTGGTTGTGGGGATTAGTTCTTCATTTGGTAGCTTCAGTATTCTGGCAGTTCTTATATGAATCTAATAGAGGAAAAGCAGTGTTAAAACCATTTTCCCCCACTGTATCAATGAGTCAGTAGAAGAGGTGGCTGCTGTGTATCCTCACTTAGTCAAGGGCAGAAAACTGCTACCACTCTTTCCCATTAAAGCACAGTCGAATTTATGTTGGCCCCTATGCTTAGAGTACTTGCCTGTATGCAACTGTTATTTATTCACCATAAATTCAGTAAAAACCTAAATAAGAAGGTAATTCATGCAACATTTTCCATCACAATTTTGGAAGTTTTTCCTAAGTGCTATTGGCTTGTTTTGTCTGTCCTTAACTCCAATAATATAATAAATCTAAAATACCCGCATGGCATGCTTTAAGGACTTCAGTCAGCCAATTAATTGTTCTCTACAGAAAAAACCCAAACAAAACCAACCACCAAGAATTTAAACATCTCCTATGAAAAGCAAAGGGCCACCCCTGAGGTGATCAGGCAGTTGTACTAGATGATTATTTTAGGTCTCTTCCAACTGACTGCTTCTCTTCTCTAATATCAGAAACTTTCTAGGTTTAATATTTAATTTTCTTTTTTAGTACTTTTGATAAAGCTTCCCTCTTTTATATTTTTTTCCTGTACTATCCCTTTTTTCTCTTCTTATATGACAGCAAAGTACCTTTCATGCTCAATGAATGAGCAGGTCCATCCCTGGCTATCCTCTTCCCTTGACAATGAGCTCTACATCTTCACTGCCATAACCATGTTGACAACAGTTCCTGAAGAGGATTATAACACAACAGTATTCTACGGCCATGCTATTTATAGAAGTGTCTTATTATTTTACATTGAAACATCCCCTTGGTTACTGAAAATTATTTTAATTCAGCTAGCAAATTCTCATTTGTAAAGGGGAAGGATGTTAGTCTACCATGTTCCTCAGAGCTTGATTTAGATCTGAGCAGGGAGAATATTTACTTCACTTGATAGAAAGTACCAGAAAGAATTCATTTATTGGCTTTCAACCAAAGATTGTAAATTAGACTCTTAACTGTGATTTTTCTCGTATTTTATCATCCAGCCCACTTCAACCTAAATTCCTGAGGATGCAATACTTACATAAAACCATTGTTGAATATTTATTGCTTCGTTCTCAATGGTATCTTTTTAAAGTAGTGGAATTACTATTAATTTTATTTTATTGGTTTGTCACTGGTTTTCATTTTGGCAGTGAGCTTCTGCCTCAGCAACTGCCTGTGTTTCAAAAGTTCATTCTTTGAATATATTCTGCACCTTCTCCAAAGGCGGCTAGAATAATCAGCCCAATGCAAAAGATGTAAAGTGACATCTGGGATTACAAAGGATAATGAAAATGAAAATAGAAGAGGAAAAAAGTTCATAAAGTGTAATCCAGTCTTCAGTTTCAAGTCTGTTCATTTTCCTTTACAAATATGGAGCATAATCCAGTGTCAGCTGTTGTACAGGGCTGCATCACAGTAGTCCTGGGTTTCAAAGAATGAGTAGAGGCAGATGTGTTAGCAGAACAAACTGGTACATGTGGCATGTTTCTGAATGTGCCAAGAACAAGCCCCGGGGGAAAACTCACAGGAGACTAACAGACTCAGGTAAGTTAAAATTACTTTAGTGCACCTATTAGATCTACCTAGTCTAAGTAATGAGAACACTAAGTAATAGCCACTTTGACTATAATGAACAAAGAAAGGAGAGATGGTCCTTTGACATTTAAGAGAGCAGCAAAGTCACCCATGAGTATGATATAGTATCAAGATCAGATATTTAAAACACAATGAGTGGGAAATAGAAGCACATCATCTTAAAGGGGAAAAAAAGAGGGAATAAAAAGTCAAGTTAGATAACCCCACTCATTTTCTGTACTTTTGAATCAATGCAGAATTTTTCAGCACGTGGAATTGCATCAGCAAAGATAATCACCTAGGGAAATAATATGAGTCCTTTATGTCACTCAAGGGCTATACATATTTCATGCTAATAAGATTATTTTGGCAAAAAGGAAATACACAATAAAATGACAAAACCACCAAAAATTAAGAGCATGGGTGCTATGCTTAGTAGCAGCTTTCATTTAGTGCTCACCCATCTGTGTTCAAATACTAAGTAATGATTCTACTAAAAACCTATTTTTGAAATTAAACTTTAAATAGAAAGTGACAGAAAGAATCTCTCCAGAAAGAGATATTGGACTCACAGGCTGATGTGCTTACTGTTTTTTAATAGATGTCCAGCATCTTCCAGTTTGTCCCTGTTTTCTCCATGTGCGTATGTCATCAGCATTATATTTCAATAACTCTATGGGGAAATCGCCCTGAATATCATTTAATACAGGGATTTGGGTCCAATTTTACTGTGGGAAGCTACATGTAGAAAAGGCTCCCTTTAAATGAAATGGGTGACAATTTCACCGCTGGAAAGGCATTTCTAGCTTCCAGTAGCCAAATGGAAAGTTTGTTCCCTTAGGAAAGTGAGGGGGAAATAGTACATATATATTATTTTTCTGATGTTTCCTATCAAACATTGTCATTCGGCCTCTTTTATGACTAGCAATTTCCTGAACTGTTTCCAAGGGAGCAAGAGGCTATGTAGCAAAAGAGCAGACTTCCTTAGGCAGAGTCATCCTGTTCCCTAGAAGCACCTATCATTTGCAGACCAGTAGACAGTATTATGGCTTCCTGTCCCATCAAAAGAAGCTTGCCCCCAACAGATACACTCAGGAGGAGTAGAGAAGAAGGTGACTTTCCCTTTTAGGACCCCTGTCCATGCTGTGTATGCTACAGGCTACAGTGGTTGAGAGAGGACTCAGGCATAGGAAGATATTTCACCTGGGATTTTTTCAACATTTTCCCCGTTTTAGGAGGATTGCTTCATGGTATCTAAAACTGCCTGGCATGATACACGGTGCTATTTGGCAAATAGTAAAGGATAGTATAAACACAGCATCTGCCCTTCTTCTCTTCATAACAATGCAAATCAAGATGACCACCACCGGAATTCAGAAACGCACTGTTACAAAACTGGTGTAAAAGCACTGCCAGGCTCTCTTTGGGGATGGCCAGGAACAAACTGCCCAAGGCAGCCACTGTGACTATTGCTCTGCACCGGCTGTGCACAGAAGAAGCTGACCACGCTCGGTGGTGAGGCAAATCACATCACCCACGGCTCTCTTGTACCAGCAAGCACCGGCTGACATGTGGCAGTGCAGGACACGGGCACACGGTCGAGTGGCTGCTGTCCCCCGTCATCCCGGCTGACAGATGCTGCCACCTCTGAGTAAGGACACTTGATCCCCTCATGAATCCTCTCTTGAACTGCCATGGCTTTCAGCCCAGGACGCTGAAGTCTCACATTACCTTAGAAGGGAGGGCTGAAGCCTGCAGTGGTTCAGGATTGGACCCAAGCTCTGATGGCTCTGCCTTCCAGGATCGCCACCCCTCTCTAGAATGTGAGGCAACCAGTTGGGACTAAAAACAGGTTTAGTGATGCAGGTTTCATTCATATCCACACAACTGTCAGAGCCCTGAAATTCTATAATAGAAGCAGTGCCTGCAGTTACAGGAGGCACTGTATTGAACAAGTTCGCTGATTTCTGTTTTCAATCATGTATATTTAATATTCTCTTAATGCACTTGCTTTGAGAGCATTTTCAGCAGGATTATATTTTTAAAGACAAATTCTGTGGAGCCGTCATGCAAACTCACAGGCTTTCAGTCACCCAAACTGGTCCAAACTGTGAGAAGTAGATACTCTCCATGTAGGAGTGAATGCAGGGAGAAATCACAGACTTGGATAAACCCATGCAGAATGACACGTTTTATACATTCATTTTGGTATACACATTTAGATAAGTGGGTGTCATTTCCAATATATAAAGCACAAGGCTCAAACAGTAATGTGATTAGAAAATGAAGCATAGATAGAGAATTATAATTACTCATAGCCCCTCTGCAAACATACTCAGAGGACAGGAACATGGCACGGCTTCTCCAGATATTTTAGCCCTTCATAGTGAAGGTGGTTGTTTTGGTCACCATGCAAGGGAAAATTTGAGATGCACCTCAGTATGGTGGCAAATCCATCTCATGATTTATTAATTAGAATAGGATTAATCAAAACTATGTATGAAATGTGAAGGACATGCACAGCTCTTCTAAAGATATACATTCTTGCAGGGTTAGGTAAGGTACTTTTAACTTGCTACCTATTTTTGTACTAAGACATTCCAATATTCTCACTTTAAGTTTTGACCTGCCATGAGAATAAACATTTAACTTTAATTGCAATATTTTGTTGCAAAGGTAAACATTGTTTACCCACACGTTTAATTGTTTTAAGTCTTGATAGCATAATACAAAACTACTACTAAGAAATGTATGTTAAATGTCTTTTATTTCACTGTCACATTTCACAGTTTAGTAGAAGATAGAAACTAAAAAAGCTGCACAGTCATGCCTAGTACTGAACCATGTGTACAGATGTGTATTCCATAAATACATTTTATCCCTGCCAAAGTTTTTTTTCCCTAATAGCTTGTTAAAGAAGATAAAATTCATGTTGCAGAATAGAGAATCCTAAGACTTTGTGCTACTTACATTCCAGTTTAGCTGTTTTTTGGCTTACCTGAAAATTAAATGGTATCCAGATCTTATGCCCCTTTTCACAGTGATTAACATAAAGCAAAAGAAAGGGAAGAAAATCGATGTGTCTGTGGTACTGGTGCATTGTTTTCCTTTTGTGAGAATAGCAACTAAAATAATTTTCTCGTGTATGTGGTGTTTAACCAATATTACAGCCTTGTCCCTATTGCATGCCTAGTTAAGTAGAATGGGATAAAACCTCTTTGGTCAATACGGAGAGCACTTCACACATCAGCTACGGAGCATTCAATGCAATCACACGGAAGAGCATTTCCTGCCATTGATCAACAATAATTCCTGGCATTTACAAGGCATCTTTAATCGGAGAGATAAAATTGCTCTGCAATGGTAATAAATTCCCAGAGTACCCCCCTGAAGGAGATGACAAAGTTTTTGATTTACGAGTGAGCAAAGTAAATCATAGAGAAGTGAAATACTTGTTCAAGGTCAGATAGTTATTTTTTTGGCAGAGTCCAGAAAAACATCTAACCTTACAGCCTTTCAGATTTGCGGGAAACAGGAGTAAACTTTGTTACTGTAGCAGATTGCTGGGTTTGTATCTGCCATTTGCTTGCTCTGCACAGACCATAACCTCTCTGTAATGACAATGCAAAACAACGAAGAATCCTGTTTCCATGCAATTGTGTCAGATTGCATGTAGATTAGGAAAGGACAGGGAATGCTTGAAGTGTGGAAAACTTTTTAAACTTCTGAACCATTGCTAGCTTTTGAACGAGGAGCTCTAATGCAGAGGCACAGTAGCACAATCCCGTATTCTTGTTCTGCTGTTACTCTGTGGTAAAAGGGACACTTGTCCTGACGAAAGATATAATAGGCTGCACATGAACTATATTCACAGATGAGGCCCCACTTTAAACAGCAAAAATTCTCTGTACAGATGTATTTGGGGACAGAATTGGTTTCAAAATGTGTAAACCTGTGAAGAACAGGCTATAAAAACCTAGACAGATGTCAAAATATGTGTTTACAATCCAGTTCAAAGCCAGGGGACGAAGCATAACTTCTTCAGAGTTGCAAGGAAAAATAATCTGCATAGTAAAAATACCATAAAGATTTTTAGTTATTTTATCACCTTTCCTTTTATTATAAATAGGAGTGATGAACTGTTGTGATTGATAGGATTTCTATTCCTGGAGTTTGTAGGGGGTTGAAAACCCTCTTCCTCATGCAAATCAAATTGCAAATTATGTCTAAGCCCTAGTACATTTAATAATATAGACAGTTAAAAAAAGATCCTCTTCTGTATACTCTGTGTCTTGTTCTGCTCTTTTAGCACTTTAGTCCTTATGGTTTCAAATATGTGCTTTGAGACCTGTTTCACACCCCCAGTTTCTAAATCCTATGTCATTCTTCTTCACAATTTCGAATTTAAATTCAGAAAAGAAAGACATTTAAGGTTTAACATTTTAATAATGCTGTAGTCAGATTTTATTAGTGCTTCTCTGTTACATTTTGCGTGAGATAGGGAAGAGTAATAAAGAGAATATCATTGTAGGCTTTTTAGGCTTATGAGCTTAATGTATTATGATACAACAAAATGTATTATCTAAAGGTCCCTTTCTCACAAAGGCAAATGAGAGCACCATAGATAGAGCAATATAAAGCAGCAGTCAAACCAGCAATAACATTCTGTAATTGCAAAACCATTTTTGATTAAAACGTAATTTATTTTTTTTAAAAAAATTGAAATAAAGTGCTTTAGGATTCCTAATCTTGGCTGTGTGCACATGACGCAGCCTGTGAGAACAGAAATGACCAACTAAGCAGAACCAAGCCTATTCAGTAACTTGCCCCCAAATCCGCAGCAGGGCCATCTGGGCAGTGTGCGTGTGCTGGGATGTGAGGAACCACCAGCCCAGTAGGACACAAATGGCTGGAAGGAATTGCTTCCTCAGGAAGTCCTCAGGACTGCTGAGGGGTTTCAAACATTCCGGCAGCTGAGAGAGAAAACCTTATTAAAACCTTTGTGCTGTCTTCCCATGCTCTTCGCTACTCTAGCAGGCATGAAGGTAACTCCCAAAGAAAAACAGACATTGCTTAGTCTGGAACCAAATCTACATTAAATGTAGAAGGTGGAAGGCTCTCCTTTCGCTCACATTCCAACTTGTAATAAGCCTTATTAGGCTGAGTATGTCCGCAAACCTAAGCTATATTAAATATTGATTCCAGGAGAACTGATACTGGTATCTCCAAAAAGATGGGGTGTGTATATAGTCACACGCATGTACCAATATCAAATATGGGGGGTGTGTGTATATAAACAATGTTTACCTACAGCGAGCCATACGCGGCTGTGGCCCTCCCGCGCGCGGGCCCTGAGGGGAAGCGGCGGCGCGCGGGGGCGCCGCGGGCGCGCGCATTACCCGGCATGCAGCGGGCGCGGGGCTCGCAGGAAGATGGCGGCGCCGCTGGAAGAGTACGAGAAGGAGGCGGGCTGCGTCCCCATCCTGCACCCCGAGGTGCGGGCGGCCCGCCGGGCGGGAGCGGGCCGCGGGAGCGGGGCTCGGGGTG
>VZRO01005203.1:3013508-3029868 GCA_013397915.1 Daphoenositta chrysoptera | reverse complement strand
TTGGTGCCGCCGCACCGGCCCCTGAGCGCAGCGCTCGGTGCTCGGCGCCCGCCCCGGCCCGGCAGCCCGGCGGGAAGCGGCTCGGAGGCGAGGGAATAAATGTTTCCCCTTGGGTTGGGATGGCACTGGTCTGCGGCTCACCCGCGGGTCGGGTCTGGCCCCATCCAGCCCAGCGCTCCCGGTGTGGCGTGGGCTTATATTGAGAGCAAGCGGTCTGTTCCTTCCAGTGTGTTTGCGGTGGGAGGAATGTTTACAGGTAACATGTAGAGGTCGTTTCGTGCCATTTTTTTTACCCTTCTGTTGTGCCGCCCACCTTTGTCAGCAGCATGTGTGTATTCTTGAGGACTAGTATGATTGTTTTGAAGTGTATTTTAAATAGTTTAGAAAAGCTTTTACATGTGGACTTGTTACCTGATACGTTAAGAACTGTAAGAATTGATTTTTCAGCCTAAAAAACAGATACGTGCATATGTCAGGCTGTAGTTTTTTTGCTAAACAGATGGTATCTTTTTCCTTAAACAGTGTCTTAAAAGACTGTTAGTTTATTTGATGACTGAAGAGGCTCTGTAGGCCTCCATATGTGGTCGTGTACCTTACCTGCTCTACCTCTCTAAACTGTGCTCATGACCAGTCTGGTCTGAAGGGTAATTAGCAAAGCAATAAACTCCAAAAAACAATAAACTGTCTTGATTTTTTTTTTGTTTGGTTGGTTTTTTGGTTTTGTTTTTGTATTTTTTAATTTTATTTTTGGGATTTGTTTTAAGGGTTGTGTATAAGACTGTTGCTACACGTTTCTTCAGCCTAACTGGAGTCAGACTAAATGCAGTACTCCCAGTAGCAGTGTCTGATGATTTTCCGAAGTGACACAAGTTTTCAGTTGTGATCCACACTCTGTAGAATGTTGATGTTCTTTGAAAGAAAGTGTTCTTAACTCTGGAAACTTTAGAGAGGCAGTCTAAGACTGGAAAATGGAATAAAAAACATTTGCAGCTTGTCAGAAAACCATTGTGTTTTAAAGATTGAAGATTAGTGTTTGTTAACTTTGAGTAATTACTGTATAGCAGTAAATCTCTCAATTTAAATTGGTAATCTAGCTAGTTAATCTGGTGGAATTTTGTACTGTTCCTTTGATGCATAAAGTTGAATGTGTTTACAAAAGATGGGAAAGGAAGTTAATATATATTGTGTGCTGTAACATCAACTGGAGTCTTTTAATATGCAATAAATGTCACTAATTTGGAGGGAATTTTGAGTTTTCCAGAAATGCTGAGTTTCTGACTAGATCTTACTCACAAGATAGTGTCTACATGGATTTCAGTGAGTCTTTCCTTATTCCCTAAAATCTTTGTACAGATAAACTTTAAAAGAGAAGGATGTTTTTCATGTTGGTGGTGAGACAGACTGGCTATTAACAGACACTCCAGAAATACTCTTAAAAAAACTTAAGGATTCTGTGCCGTAGCAGAGCTGTATTGTCACAGACCTGCCCACTGAACAATGCAGTGCATCTGTATTCAGTCGGGTTTTTTTGAAGGTCAGGGGCCTTAATACTTGGTGATTTCCACTTTTTAAGAAAATAGCACCATGTCCTTATGTAAGTAGTGACGTTGGAGCATATAATCAGTTTCAACATTTGTGTACTTTTAAAACCCATGCTTTTTATAGGACTGTCAAGATCTTTACCATTTTTTTTTGTTTCATGGTGCTGTTGTTTATTGTGGGTATATTTTTCAGGTATTTTTTCTATGCCTTTTTTATGAGTCTTTTGCTTCTTACTGTCTTTTTGTATTGACTAATTTGGATTACTTTCCATTTGTTTGAATTTTTTGGTTTTTTTGGTTTTTTTGAAGGGATGTGTTTGTTTTTATACAGGCTCTAAGGCTTTGCATTTTGCTGTGAAATACTATAAATACAATATTAATATTGTAGGAAAGAGGTTCTTAGAAATAGTGAAAAATTACTTAAATAGAGGCATGCTGGGAGATCTGTTTGTTTATGTATTTATTTGTAAAAGACTCAGTTTAAAGTGATTCAGTAATTTCAGTAAGAAGAGGTAGAATCTGATGAAAACATGAATGCTTTAGGAAACTTATGGTGGGAATGCTTTTGATGGGGTTTGTGTGGTATCTTGCTGACTGGGTTCTTGGGCCTCACTCGCTCCCTCCCTCATGAATGCAAGTTGAACTTAAGTAACAGACTCTTCTTTCCAAGGATATTTATTCTTTCCTATGACACGTTCAGTTTAGTATGGCAGTGTTGATCTCACTCTTCTCTTCTAGCTGTAAGTTTACTAGTGGAACAACAAAGCTTATGAAGATCATTTTAGTGGTGAAGTACAACAAATAATATTAATTGCACCTGTAATACTTGTAGAAGGATCTTATAGTATGTGGTAAATGCTCGGAGAACTGATGGCTAACTAATACATCTTAGAAATAGTTGTTGGGAATGTCATTGTTCCTAAAAGTCTTGGAGGAGTTAGTCTGCTAGACTCAGTTTTTCTTCATTAATGATTTGGAGGTAATATCACAATTGTCCTTAATAAAACTTGCAGACGAACCAGATGGATAGGTGCTAAGCAGGGAGGGTGGAAGTGTACAAAACCATCTAGAATTCACGTGAAGGTATGCTGGTAAAGCAAGGCACACCTTAGTGCAGCTATAGTCAAAGTAATGCATTGACATATGCATGGGATTGTATCCCAGAAGTTACTGACTGATAGGATACAAATATGAACAAGCACTTCAGCAGAAGTTCCCAGTACAATGCTTTGTTTAAAAATGTGTAAGAAAAAGGAGATGATTTTTGGCTGAACATGTGGTAATGCTAATGATGAAGTTTTGTCTTTAAAAATTATTGTTAAATAGTGAAGAGTATGGGAAAGAATTGAAATTATTTTAATAATGCCTTATGGTAAAAGGCCTGCAAAAGCCCTGTTCACATTATCTGAAAAAGTGAGAAGTATCTTTTTTTCCCCTGTGTGAATATTTTCATACTGAAATCCAGTGCTTTATTCAGTTTATGTTTAACAAGATCCAATGACTGGAAAGTGAAGTTGAATGGGATCAAATTGAAAAGCATAAGTGGCAAATGCTGAGGATGAGTAATCGTTATAATGTAGGAAGGAGGGCAGTGGTGGATTATCCAGCTGTTGATGTTTTCAGCTGGAGTTTGGATATTTTTCTAGAGACCAAATGCAAGTTTTCTAATTCCACAAATGGATAACTGAGCGGTGTGTCAAATACGTGAATACAGAGGAGTGGAGACTGTGTTGCAGTGACTCTGATTGATGTACGTGAATTCTTCAGCAGGACTGGGACAACCAAAGGGATCCCTGTGGGGGTAGGTCTCGGAGCAGACGTGGCACTGGTTGACCTGCAGTGTGATATGGTGGCTCCATTGTGAGGGACACAGAGCACCCTACCATGGCAGAGCAACACTGGGCTGAGTAGTCCCTGCTGGTTTGTTTCCTTCTCCCAGTGTTCAGGTTTCTGGTGACAGAATGGCAAGCTCTGCTTCCTTTTATACAGTGTAGCCCTGGCATGGGAATGCTGCTCATGCTGATTATGTTTGTTATCCTTCAATTAAATTATTTTAATAGGCCACCAGACCCTCTGACTTTAAATTCCTTGGATCTTCTAAATAAGAGTGAATTCCTGATTGTTCTGGTGTGTGTAATGATAGGATTGGATGTTTTGTTCTGAAATTCAAGGGGCAGGGAGGCAGGGGAATTTTAGAAAATGGATTTTGGTTGTAATGCTCCTTTGTATTTGAAAAACATTCTAGATGTGTGCCTAGTATGGCCCTACCTGCCAAAGGTATTGCAGCTGCTGAGGGCTGCATCTCTTCCTAAATAGTAAGAACTGTTACTGGGGAGGAAGATCTGGTTTGTTACTTCAGTGTAGTGCATTTACCAGTGTCAGGTGACGTGTATTTGAGAAAGATGGAAGTTATTGTTTATTACAGATCTCTGGCATTAAAAAAGTCTTGTCTGAGAGCAATCTTCCTGCAAAGTTGAAAAGCAATGTTAGCAGTTATGGGCTCTGTTTGACAAGAATTTTTCCAGATGGAAGCCGTCATTCTTACCTTTGTTTTGCTCCTTATGGTTCAATTTGTAACTACCTAGGAAGTTAGAAGCATATCCTTGTATTCCTTGTCGGTGATTTGAAGAAAACAAGTAAACCTACTGTAGATAGCTTTGCTCTAATTTTTTCTGTTCAAAAATTCAGTGAAAGGCCTGACTTTACCATCCAACTCTATTCTCTGAGGAGTTCCATAGCTGTTGTTGGGGTTGTACCGGAGTGCAGATTGTTCTTAATTGTCCTGTACAGATCCAGGACTTACTGTGTTGTTCAGTCAGGATCACTCCAGAGATTAGTCTTGCATTTGTGAGCTCATTCAAAGATCAGGTATCACTTATTATACTCCTTAAAAAGGAGAGCAGAACTGTGACGTGTCAGACAAGTTAGCATCCTTGATATTGAAGGTTGAACCTTGCTTCGTGTATCTTGGGTAGCTTCAGAGGTTGAGGCTGGAGAGGACTGCAGATCTAGTCTAACCTTATATCGCAGGCTGAAGTTTTTTTAACTAATCCTTTTTATTGCCAGAAAACTATTCATAAAGTAAAAAAGAAAACAAACGAAATCCTACAGTAATAGGTCATTTTGCATAGCTGGGAAAGTTGCCCTCAAATTTAATTAGTCTGTTTAAGACTTAAACATGTTTCTAGTCTGAATTTTATTTCTGTTCATTACATCCTGAGAGATATCTATCCAAATATAGGTCTGTCTGTAGTTATTTAATATGCTGTTGATTATCAGATTCCTACACTACTGTTGTGGTCTGCAGTACTCCTGACCCTTTTGAGTCTCCGGTGTTCATTTATTCTTTCAGTGTTTTCATGGCTTTGCTCGCAGTGCAGTAGCTGTTGCAGGAACTTGGGAGCAGAGCACTATTCTGGCAGTCACACAGTTGTGGTAGTAAACACCCTCTGGATGCCCCATCCCTGGAAGTGTTCAAGGCCAGGCTGGATGGGGCTCTGAGCTCTTGTGAAAGCTGTCCTTGCACATGGCAGAGGGGTTGGAACTAGATGGGCTTCAAGGTCCCTTCCAACCAAGGCCGTTCTCTGATTCCTACTCATCATTCCCCGCACATATATTTGCACTGGCCAGCATCACACTGGAGACTTGTACCCAGGTAATGACCATCTGTTTGAGGTAGTTTCTAGGATGGGTCTTCATTTTAGATGGGACTTTGCTTTTGTTGAGATTTAAAAAACCCTGATTTTGTCTTGTCCCAACATTCCCCAAGTTGTATCAGAAACAGAGAATTAGTTTATTCCCCTTTTACTCTCTACACACACTCCCTACCCTCCCCTCCTAGTAAGAATTACCTCTAACTGTTGTTTACTTCTGGGTTGCAGACAGTGGTGAAATAGGGTGGGGTCAAGGTACAGGCTCTAAAGGATGCTTAGTGTTTTCATATTGACACTTCTGTGGGGGTTTAAAAATGGGAGCTACTGAAAAGATCAAGGGGGGTTTTGTTTGGAGCATATTCCTTAACTAGGAAAGTATGTATAATAGTCACAAGGTAAATCATAAGAATAAAGCTTGCTCACCTGTAGTTTTTAATATATGCAAGATAGACCACATTACCTCATTATATTCTAATTTCTTAATCAAAATATCAGATCCAAACACTAACCCAAACACTTTGGACACTAGCTGTGTTTGACCATTGCTACTACTTTATCAAACAATAAGTTTTGATAAAGTAGCAGCTTTAATTTCCTGTGAAGCCATGGTGCTAGTCTGCTATATTATTATTATTATTTGCTTTTTGGTCAGTTCTGTATCAAAACCTAGAAAAGCCAGCAATAACTTAAAATGGTAACTGTTTATAACCCATGTCACCTTGTATCCAGACTGCAGGAGTTTCTTCTGGCTTCATGAATAGCAATATTCATGTCTTTTGGACCACATGATTCACCTAAACAACCTGTATTTTTAAGAAGTTTAATACTTCTTTTTCTATTAGAAAACATTTTACTGTGGCAATTTAAATTTTCTTGGGTGCATTTTCTGTTCTGCACTTACGTAATATTTTCAAATTTTGTAGCTTTGTGGTTTTGTGTTTTTATTGACAGTTCTATCATTCTTACTTTGTAATCTTGACAACTTCTGTTAATTTCTTTTCTTGCTAGGATGGTGCTTTCCCTTCTAGGGATAGGGATGTATTGTAGCCTTTTGTTAGCATTTCAGTTTTCTGTATTTTTCTAATTCGTCATGGTCATTGTCAATGCTTCTCTTGCCATTCTTACAAGATTTTTTTTTTACAGTTGTTCTTACTTCCTTTGCAATGCAAACTGCAGTTTTTCACCACTCTGGTCTTTTTCTCAGTGGTAAAATTGTGGCTTCTTGGGCATCTGGTAAAACACTTAAACTAGTTTTCAACTATCTACAGGTTTTTTTCTACATATTTTCTTCTGATTTGGGCAGTAACTCATTTAAATTTTAAAATTTGTTTTGAGACAAGCCCTGTTAATGCATAAGTGATAAACATCTGGTTTGACCCAACTTTGTGTTGATTCAGTTTGCCTTTACTTAGTAAGCACAGGCTTTATTTCTCTCAGATTTTACAGAAGATTAGTCTTTCAACAGCGCTTGTTTCACTACGTTTGCCTGTTTGCTTAGGAAAGTAATGAGACTTTATGAATGTGGAAGAAAGTTTACAGAATTAAGGAGGAAAATGTTTGTTTGCTGTTTGCTTGAAAAGTGAACAATATTGCCATTGGTACTAACACGTTTAGATAGGAGCAGCCTCAGTAATTGGTATTTCAGCATGCACACTGTCCTCTGGCTTTTCAAAGAGTATGAGATAAAGATTTGACTTTCACGGTATCCTTGTAGTTGAGAGAAACACTGGGATATATTACAAATGAGACTGTGGAGCAAAGTAGAAAGCTTTTTCTGAAGTCCAAGGGAGTCTGAGTGAATTGAAGCCTTGGGCCTGTCATGCCCAGTACGTGGTGTAACATTAGACTACAATTTGTCTTGTGCAATTTTGAAATCTAGTCATTTGTTCCTACGCTTGTAGGATGCCCTGAGGTATGTAGAAGTGTTTCCTTGATTCTCTCTATGAGGAAGGAGGTACTAAAAATGGAGGGTAGTGGGAATGCTGTGGTCAGAGCTTGGAAAGCTGCTCAAGATCAGGAGAAAATGACTCAAGAAGGAGGGAGCACAGTAGGAAGAGAGGGAGAACATCCGAGCGTGCTCTGAGAACACTTGCGTTGCTGGCTCTGAAGGATGTGATTTCTGCCATTGAGTTTAAGCTGGTCTCAAGACATGGCGTAACCCAGACACAGCTCCTCACCCTTCTTGGGGTGAGCTCTTGCACTTGTGTGGCCATAGGTGGCTTGGGGTGCTGCTTGCTGGGTGGGTCTGACCTGATCTGACACTGTTACTGCACTGTTGTGAGAATGGGTGAGAGGTAATGGAGAAGGTGCAGCCAGGACCAGGAGTGTGATCACCTGCCTGATGGCAGGTCACTTTTAGCTTGTCTTAAGCTGATTGTGATTTGGATGCTTCCAGCTGCACTCATATGCCAGTCATGCTTGTCTGGTTCCAGGATGAGCCAGTTCAGGGAAGTAAATCAGTAGAAAATGCATCCAGTTAAAAAAAAACCTACTCTGAGTAAATTTTTGCCAGTTCACCAAGCCTACTCATGGAAGGATCAAGTGCACTGACAGAAGGTAGATGGTGAGCTGGCAGTCCTGGTTTGGAAAGTGAGGAGTTGGAGAGAATGGGACCGTTCTTAAGTGTTAGACCATGGACTCACTGAGCTGTCTCATTTCCTGCAGAAGATTGACTATTAGCATGACTAGAAGCATCTTTCATGCACTTCCTAGTTGTGGTGGGTTAACCAGCCTGTGTTCATCATAAGTGGGAATGGGAGTTTGCTCTGCTGGCTGTTGATGTGAGGCTCCATTGGCTACTACAAGGTTTAGATGGGAATTTCTTGTAAGGATTGAGCACAACTTGTACTAACTTCTTTTCTGTATCTGACAAGGAGAAAAGAGCATCTGTAGCTAGGCTGACTGCTCATTGTGTCATGTGCACTTGCTGGTACTCTAATTCTTGATGAATGAAAAAAACATTTACCTTTGAAAAAGACTTTTAAGAATTCACTTTTCTGTGAATTTTTAAATGATGACTGTTTTTTCTCCAAGTGGCTGAGTATCAGGGTTGAGCTGGATACATACTTGGGTGCATTTTTGAAGTTCAGCACTTTGAGTGAAATACGTAAATGGTTTTACATTAATCTCATGACTGACTCTTAATGCTAGGTCTTTCAGGGATTTTTCCTTTTTTTACATTAATGGCTCTGTAAGGTTCTGTATTGTGAGACCTGGACCTGTGTAAATCACTTGGAGAAAGAATGGGTTCATTTTTGCCAAAATCCTTAGATTTTTGGCTGAGAACACAATGCAACACTCCGTGAAAAGAAACCCAAAAAGATAAATGTACATGTTAATGTAAGTTGCTGACTAAACAGAAGCTTTATAGTGAGCTTTACACCATAACATTTTAAGCTTTTAATTTTTTTAACCTTTACAAATGCTAGTAAATGTAGCTCTTTTTAGCAGCACTTGCTTTTGATGCTGTGTGTGCAAATACAAAGCCTCTTGGAAAGCCTATTTGTGACGCTATGGCTTCCTAAAGTATAACACTGTTCAATTTAGGAGCATCTTCAAGGAAATTACTAGAAAGCAGTTGACTGGTTGTGGGTGCTTGTTTTGAAGAAGCAAAACTTCCTCATTATCAGCCGTCCTTTAGATCACATGAGCTCTGACCTCTGCATAGTGTGGTTGGATTAAGGGCTCTAGTTGAGCATCTCTAACTCGTTATGTAAAAAATTAGATCTATGTTGGAGAGTATGCAGGATTATGCTCCCTGTGTGATGGCTGACTTGCTTGTGGGTGGAAATCTGTAGCAGCAAAAGGACCACCTTATGGTGTTTGAGGTGAGGCTTTTCTCAATCTATTTCACCACTTCTTAAAGAAAGCATTGTCAACTTAAACTACAGATTGATAAAAAAAAAGTACTGTATACTTTTTTATACCAATAAGTATTAGGTACAGATTTGTTTCCGTTGTTTATATATTCTATAATTAGCTTCTCTAGGGATTTTCATAAGTGCGTTTTTTCTTTTAGTGTGTCAAGAAACTGTGTAAATAGACTAAAATTGTAGGAGGTAAACCTAACAGACCTCACAAAATGCAGTAAAATGTAGAAAGTAATGAAAAACAGTAACAGAAATACCATTGAATGGAAGTTTATTTTGTCATGTCATACTCATTTTGTGTAATTTAATGCTATAATGGGGCAGGAAGAATCCTCGTGTTAATGGTTAAGGACCCAAAGTAAGGCAAGTCTGATGGTATATATTTGTAAGCCAGATACTGAACTTTTTTAAAAAAATGCATAACAAGATCAGTTAATAACAAAGTAGTATGGCATGCTTTTTTTATTATTTTTTTTTTTTCCCAATGGAGAATGTAGTCTGGTTTAGGTGGAAATTTTCTAGCACAGGTTAGCTAAACTTTAGGTGTACATGAAACATCCTGGTCTAGACAATCTAACAGCTCATAGCTGCTGAACATGCTGGCTCCTCAAAGTTATGAACCTGCTTAGCCCTAGAGAAATCTTAACTTTCTGGGCTAGGTCTTTGTGTGAATATGAGAAGGATCAGACTGTTTCCACTTGATGACAGTCAACAGTTAGATTAGCTGTTGCAGCAGTAAATGTTGGGAGAAACTGGTTTCTAGAGAAGAAAAAGCTACTCCTCTTATGCCTGTAAAGAATTAATTGTGATTCTCTCCAAAATGAAGACATTTTAGCCTCTGTTTCTTTCTTGTGTGTTGCAGAATTAGTTGAAGGGGTAGGGGAAGGAAAGTTACCATAAACTTTAGAAGAGGATCTTTCATTAAAAATATTAAAATACAAGCAGTATCTCTTTTTTGTTGTTGTTGTTTGTGTTTGATTGATTTGCTTGTATTTATTTTGTGAGCGTTTTTCTATTAATGTTAGTTCATGTGTGACTGGTCTTTATGTATGTAAATGAATGTGGGTGTTTATAATATGCAAATAACTGTACATAAATTTGTCTTTATAGATTCTTGCACCTTTTTAAAAGTAGGAGGAAAACTGGGAGAGCAAACTAAAAAGCACTATATTATAGTAAATGAAGATCAGGGAAATTGAACGCCCAAATATGGGGGAAGGAATTGTTTAATACTAACCCCCAGTAGTCCCTACTGAATGTAACACACATACATGAGGATTATTATTTAGCTTCCCTGAAATAGCTGCAGTCACTTCCAATTTTATTATGATTCTCTGACTGCAGCCAGATATGAAAATACTGTAGTCATCAATTAAAAAAGAAATTATTTTGTTTCTGTTAAGAAACAGAGGCAATAGTATGCAGTATTTTATGGAAGGTAATACTTTTATTTCTAAGTTTTTATTTTAAAACCTGTTAATATTTTCTTTTTAAGTCTCAATTATCTTGGTCACCATTCAGAATTTGAGTGTCTGATTTTGATCATGGTATCGTTTCCTTGCAGCAACATTGCATAACGTTAAAGGAAAAGCAGTCCTAGCCATCTGTTAATGCCTACCAGAGCCATGTGTGGCAGCTGTAAGCAGCAGTTCTTTCCTCCCTTCCTTATGTCCAAGCAGGCATATTGACCTATTCATATCCTCCTGCTGTATATAATTGTGAATTATGAAATTACTATCTCAGAATAATTCAGTCTGGGTCATCTTATTCTCTCATGCATAACTTCTTTTTTGGAGGTTTTTTTTTCTGTAAATACTGTATTCTCAGAATCCTTCTTAAGGTTATTTCATTTAGGCCTTTTTTTATTGGAAAAGATTAAAAGCTTTGAGTATTGAGAAGAAATGAGCATAACTTTACTTGTGCATTTGGTTATGAGGAGGACTCATTGGGAATGCCGGTATTAGCACAGCGTCAAAGAATAAACACTTTTCCCCCCTCCTCTCCCCTTCATTTCATGCTTTTTCCTTTGGAGTTGTATTTCATATTTTATATTATCTTCTCTTTCCCCATCTTACTGGTTCTGTTTTCCACAGGAGGTTCCCTTTTTTACTGTGTTGTTTCTTTTTTTACCAAAACATGTCTTTTTATTGTTGTTTTTAAAGCATTATTCTCTTTTGTGTTGTTTTTTTTTTTTTCTACACTGCATTACTTGTGCATCTGTGCAAGCAGTCTGCACATTTTGTGACTAATGAGTAATGACAAAATAGTCACAGATGCATATGAATGATTAGGGCCTTGTCCAAGGGTAGTCACTGAAGTGGGAAGCTCATCTAGAAGTAGTGATTGTTGGTAGGAATGGGGCAACCAAATTTGATTCTTACAGATAAACAAAGTTTGTCTTCCTTGCAACCTTCTAAGCCAGCCAACTCTAGCAGTTTCTAAGCAGAATAATTTTCTTCAACCTGTCAGCCCAACTTCTTGGATATTTAAAAGCCTGTAGTGTGTTGTTCCATAATTACTTAGTCAAATTAACAATTAGCAGCTGTGGAAATGTTCCTACTACCTTCTGTTGACTTGCTTTTCCCTCTGTCACTGGCTCCAGAGCCTGTGTTTTCACAAGAGGAACAGATTCAGCTTGCTGTCCTACTAAAAGATTGAGTTTTTTCCGTTTCTTGTTGATCCCCCTGCCCCTTTGCTGTAATGAGTGGAGTGGGCGTGATGTGACCATGGCTGCAAATACCAAAGGAGCAGGAGCACGGATCCAAGAGCAGTGCGGAACAGTGGGCAGAAGAATGAATGACCTTTCTCTTTTAGCAAAGGTAACAACTTTGGCTCGAGTCCCGCTTGGAAATGGCTCCTTGAAACGGGATGAAAAACTAGAGACTAGTGTTTGCAACTTACCTATTTTGTATCAGTGTCATCTTACTAGTTTTCCTGACTGTCAGCTGGAGAAGAGCCATTGTCACTCGAGATCAAAATAGTGAAAAACAAATGCGCTTGGGATTCAATTAAGTTTTCATCTTTTAATTGGCTGTTAGGGTTTTTAACAGCAGATCATCATTGAAAAATTAAATTTTCCTGTAATAAATGTTTTCATCAAAAAAGGGAAAATATTTTAACACTCGGGAAATGTTGTTGAAGCCATTTGTGAATGCAGTTTATACTCTAGGCTCAAAATGTTATGTTGCTACTTTATTATCAATCTGTCATATCATATGTTTAAAAAAGTCATAGTAGTTTCAGGAATTTAAAAGTATATTCCTAAAATTTGTGTGAGGGCGTATGAATTTAGGGGAGGTTCATTCTTTTAGGTGGGAACTCAAAAGCCTAAACTCATTATTTTTTACTTTTGAATGCTTATTTCTGTTCCTTTAATAGAGGGAGTCAGGTAATCTAGATCATTGCAGAATTTAAAAGCTGAGCTTTCTCCTTTGTCCAGCAAGTTGGAGGAAGTAATCTCTATTTTGTGTGTTACTATTTTTTGTTAGCTCTGAAAAGAGATACTCTGTAAATGTCTTAAGTGTGATTTCTTTCTGGCTTACCTGCTGATGCCGAATGACCCACACTGGGCGAATGGCCCCCGCTGTAGCAGCGCTGCAGTTGTTCCTGCTGGGGCTGAGCAGGCCGTGTGAGGCCAGGGCACAGGCAGCTTTGTTCGGGCAGCCTGCTGTCCACTTAGAGACGTGCCTGGGTGTGTTAGAGCAGCATCGGATGGTTGTGCCTGTCCTGAAACCACTGTCTGTCAGAGCAATGCATAGAAAAAAGAGATTGTGTTTAATATCGCCAGGTTTTTCAATGGCAGTCTTTTAAATTGCCATGCTAAACATTTAGAAGTGGGAAATGTGCCACCTTGAGCAGATACCTGGTTTGCATTCATTCATGGCAGGTCTTCTAAAGGTCTCCTACTTCAGGCTGTCAGTTGTTTTCCTGTTATTGGTAGCTTGCCCAGTTAGTGGCCTAAACCTGTTGCATTCTCTTAATATTAGTCTTTGATTATTTCTTTCTAAATCATTCTTTCTAGAATAATTAGGATAAACTACTCTTCTGCATTTATATTCTGGTGCCCTAGCCCTGCACAGGAATTTCAGAACCCTGAAAACAATTATTTTCCATTCCTAGCTGCTACCTTGCTTCTTTTATTTTTGCCTTGTCAGCAAAGCATAGTGTGTAACAGCATTATGTGCACCGATTTGGTCCAAATCATATATCACCAGGTGAATCAAGTATGACTCTGATTCACAAAATCCACGTTTTCTTTTCTCCTGATTCCTGATAGCTTTTTGACTTAGGAACCCAGAGGTTACTCTGCAGATTACAGTCATAAACTAGGCACTCATAATACTGGGTAAGAGTTATCCCCAGTAGAATGGCACTTGTAGTAGCCAGCGTGCTACTGTGAGCCAGCATGCATAGATAATAATCAATGATAAATTTTGAGTCTAAGATTGGGAATCTGTGTGGGGCTGCAGAGAATTGACTGTATTGGCTGAGAATTCAGATTTTATATGCTTTCCTGTGATTTACTGTTAAAGATTTACTTCCAAAATGAGCAGTGTCTGCATATTCTTCTCAGGCACATCTAAAGTCAGCCTCTTTTCCACAGTTTACACTGTGGTATAGGAGACTCCACGGTATGATTTTGGAGGCTGTGATGCTCATAAAACTTTGAGGATTTTAGGAATCAACTATTCCTAAATGTAAAATATGAACTCAACTCTCTGAATAAATTATAAAACGTAGGGTTCACTTTAAGTTTGTATTTGTTGTGAGTCTTTGTATTAAACAAGTGGATTGTAGCTGCTCATGTATGTACTGAAGGAAAAAAGGGAGAACATTTTTTGCTTACTAATGTGTTATGCATCACCTGCAATCACTTCAAATGTTTTTTGACTTCACCTATTTTGCATTTATGTATACTGAAACTTTCAAATTCTGTTAAAAAGAGTAGTTCAGAGATGCAAGCAGTACAAAAGGAATATATATTTTTTAAAGTTAAAGGTACTGTCATTAGCTTTAAGTCCTTAGAAAACTGGTATAGCAGGAGTTAATATCACCTCTCACTTTTTAAAATTTACATGGTTATTAATTAATAGCTAAACTTTTGTTGTATTCCCTTAAACCTTTTTGTGAAAACATTAGTATCATAAAACTGTGATTTCATGATCACTCTATGCTGATCTAAATGTACAGTGCTTGAGAATGCTCTCTTGACTGGCTAGTGTAGGCTCAAGGGAGCAGAAACCAGGTTTGCGTGCTTGAATTGGTCAGGAAAATGCAGGTTAGTAAAAACAGTGTTTTCTGGTACACTGATACGTGACTGAAAAACAGAGTTTCTCAGTTTGTTTTTAATAATTGTTAAAATGAGAGACTTTTTCCCCTTCCAGTAGCTGTGGGAGGCTCAAAAATACATCGAGCTACTGTCTCCTCATCAAGATGCTCCAGGACAGTGAATTTTTTTTTGTTCAGGTCTCTGCCTACTTCTTCTTTTAGATTTTCAGGGTCTGAGCATTACAAGTTGATATGTAAAATCCTGCTGCAGATGTGTGGTATAATAAGGGGGTAACAGAGATAGTATAAATCCTGCTTTTTTCCTAATATGATGGAAAAGAAAAAAATCATGTGGGACAAAATAATGAATATAGCCTTCTCTTATATTTTACTTTCTCTTTTAAATTGCAGTGATCTCTGGTATCTTTTCCAGCATCTTTTACTCCAGATAACACTCTGGCTTATCTAGTAGCTGAGGAAAAAAAGGCTTGGTTAAGCTGTTGCCTTCTTCAGATACAAAGCAAAGCTGTGTTTCTGAATTTTAAGAGGATTGTTTGTAACATATGATTTGGATGACAGCAGATGCCCTGTTACATTTTTAGGTTGTCTCTCCTGTAGAGATGGCAACAGAGCAACCTTCCCGCTGGGCTGGCAATGCTTAATTGGTTCATCTAGGTAATTTTTCAGGCTTGGGAAGAAAAATTAAATGCTGCAGAATAACATTGTGGTCAAGAAAAGATATAATCTGCTGATCACTTAGGTACTGTGTGAAATGGAAACATTTGTTTTTCTGAAGAAAAGTCATGCATAAGAATAAGTCTATTTTGAAAATGAAGACTTGCTGCACTAGTCATCAGTGTTAACTGTGTTCTGGCTCTAAAGTTCCAAATGCTTCAATGTCTTGAAAGATTTTTTTTTTTAGTGTATAAATTTTCATAATTTTTCTAACTATATAAATTACTGTATTAATTTAATGCAACAAAATGTACTTAATGCATTAGAAATTCTTACTTGGATTTTTTTCCTTGTGTCTGAAATAGGTATATCATATGTAACGAATACAAACATGCTCAACTGAAGTTACTCAATTTTTAAATAGATACTGAGAGTTTTCATATTTGCAACTAGACTAATTTCTTGATAGTTTACTTTGAAATTATAACTGATATCCAGAGGTTTTAGACTTCTGCTTAAGTGGTGCTTCAGCATGTTGAAATCTGGAAATACTTGAAATGTGGGTTTCAGACTTCAAATTTTTTTTTTAGCCTTTTTAAAAGATATAGATAATGTATGTAATAATTTTAGAGTATAAATAGTTATTTTGAAATAACAGACAAGATAAGTAACACCTGAGAGTTAGAGGACAGTTCACTTAAACTTCCATCCATTCAGTGGAGAGCTGGTTAGTGTCCCAGGAAGCAAGAAAACACTTTGGCTCACTAGCGGCAACTGGGCATGGTAAGAAGTTATTTCTCATTGTGCCTGTAACGGGTTAGATTTAGTGAACAAGCTGAAACACCAGCTGTAGCTGTGATTCAGTTTACTAATTTGTTTTTGTGAGATATAAATATATAAATTAGGAGAAAATGACAAAACAGGCCTAAAAACTTCTAAAAGTGTAAAGATAGTTTATTGTTACTAGGTAGGATTAACAGAAAAGGAACACTACACTAAGAAAGTAAAAAGGAAAAAAAAAACCACATCCCTTTCTTTGCCATGTCCCCAACCCTCCCCCAGCCCTATTCACTTCAGGGCATACAGACCTCCTCACAGGTTTTTAAGGAGAGGGAGCAAGGAGATTAACAAAGATGGAATTTCTGGTCAATATTAGAGTTCTTAAAAAGTCTTTCCAAACTTGAGGAAAAGAAAGAGGTCCTCTCTGCTTCTGTGTGCTTTCAGAACTGTCACCGCAATAGTCTGTCCGGTCAGAGACAGCCCATCGCACTGAGCATCCAAACATGGGGTATTCTCAGTTCCCCCCATGTCCTTTAAATGGGTAACAGAACAGTTTATGGTATTACAGTTCTTT
>VZRO01005203.1:2879548-3013289 GCA_013397915.1 Daphoenositta chrysoptera | reverse complement strand
CCCCTCCCCCCCCTTGCAGCCCGTTGCCGCTGGATCAAAGAGAGCATTTCCGGGCCTCCTGCAGGTTAAATATGCAAAATCGCAGAAGCGCCGTTGGATTAAAAAACTGTCAATTAATTTCAGCTCCAACCCACGACAGTGCCCAACAGCTCCGTTTGCAGAAATTACTGCCCAGCTGAGAGAACATGAGAAATAGGAAGGCCTGCTCGTGCTGGCAATAAGAGCTCTCCCTAACCCTAGCGTATCTCCTGCTCAGTTAAGCTAACACAGGGCAATGCACGCCTCTAGGGAGAGGTAATAGTGGTGCTTTGTGACTACGAATCCTTGTCAGGGTTAGGTACACTACATGATCATTGTCTTGACTAATTTATCTTTATTTAAAAAAAAAACCTAAAAATCTGTCTAGTATAATAATGAACAAGTTGGTTGCTCATTTCAATATCTAAGTGGAAGCTGGAACTGTTTAATTAAACACCTTTCATAAGGTTTTTGAAAGTTTTTCCAGGTTTAGATTAAAGATAAAAGTTCTTCTCATGGATGTATATGTTGGTGAAAACTGACTGAAAGTAAATAATACATTTTAGTGAAGTCAAGTGAAATGCATTTTTAAAACTTGCAGAGGGTTTGCTCCTTTTTCTTTTTGCTTTTTCACCCATATTGCAGTTTTCATACTTTTTTATGTAGCTATACTGAATTGCGTGGCTGGTGCACAGAGGCATTCAGCTATAGTATCTGCAACACATAGAAAATTGTCCAGAGGATGTATAAAATTGATCGCTTAATTTCAGCTTGCTGAGCTTTCATGTGTTTGTAAAGAAAAATGGTGTATTTCTGCCCTAGTGATCTGTTAATACAGTGTTTGAATGTAGATTCCTGCAAGGGAAGCACCGAGCCTGGAAGTGTTGCCCTTCATCAACAGAATTAAGTCAGGGAGCTGTGTCTGTTGAAGAACACGTCATGGTCATGCCATTTTCTTGTGAGACCCACAGCTTAAACATACACAGATAACCTCTGCTATTTGAAATGCAACATTAATTTGTAGTAACAGAGTGAGTTTATTGCAAATAGCTTTTTTAGCTATGCTATGTTGCATTTGTAAAAGCAAAGTAAAGCAAAACAAAAAATAAAAACCCAAATCCAATACTAACCAAAGAAATTTGTTCTTAGTTCTTGTTAGCGTTCTGTAAAAACACAAGTAGGAAAAAAGTGGAGGATTTGGGAGAACCCTGTGATTGCAAGTCGTGTTTTTGTAAAGTGTTTGAAAACTATACTGGGGAATATGGTGGCCTGCTTTCCAAAATGTAGAAATGTACCCCTGTAACATTTAGGTGGTTTTGTAGTACATTGAACTGGGTACTGGTTTTAATTTTGCTTATAATTTTTTTTTTTTTCTCAGAAACTTCCTTATTTGGGTGTTCTAAAAGCAAGTTTGTCTTTTTTAGGAAATAAAGCCCCAAAGCCATTACAACCATGGATACAGTGAATCTCTTGGACGGAAAAGCCACATTGATGATTACAGCACTTGGGACATTGTCAAAGCCACACAGTAAGTTTGTTTTTGAATGTTAGCTTTTTCTGTCTTTATCAGTTAGAAATAGTAAAATGGATTTTTTATTTGTATAAAGTGGAAGGTAAACTGTATTTTTCAATCCAATAGTGGAAGGTTTCAGAAGTAACCTCTACAAAATTACTGTTATGACAAATTTATGATCATTGTCGAAAAAAATATTGGAGGAATTGTGGTAAGTTGTAAATATAGGTGGTTTCTGGACAGATTGTTGGAAGAGAGAAAGGTTCTGATGTTTATTTTTTTAGATGATGATTAACAGGTAAGTAGGCAACACTTATATGCAAACATAAATGTTTGATTGATTTCTAGGTTAGAAAGAATGTGTCTCTAGATTTCATTATCTCTGATTCTGCAGTCTCAGTCCTATGTACTCATGTACATATGAATGTATGTACTCAGTACTATGAAACTGAGTTTAGTACTGAAGGAGGACTGTAGGAGTAAACTGAGTGCAGATTTAATTGCCCTCTTTATGCAGATGTATTATACAAATTTGTTTCTTCCACAGTCCTGTAGCAAATACTAATTTGCAAGACTTTCTGGAGAGTTGTCATGACACTATTTTTTAGTTTGCTACTGTTTGCCGTTCAGAAACCATCACCACCATCACTTTCCTTCAATGAGCTGAGATAGTTCTGTAGGATGTGTATTTTTATTATTGTATTGTCAATTTGAATGCTGAAACCATTATGTATCTTGCAGAACTATTTGCCTTTTTCTTCTCAAGACAAAATTTTTCTAGCATTTTTTTCCTAAACAAAACCTGTCTGAACTGAAAGTGGCTTTGCAGCTCTGCATGTGACACAGGCCCAGTTTAGGCATAGGAAGTATGTACTTTCCTTCACTTTTTGCTCTGAGTTGTAAGGAGTTTAGCTTTCTGAAACAGATGTCTGACTCTGCCATTGTTGCTCTAAATACTTTAATGGTAGCACTGCAACCTGTAATACTCATACTAGGGTATTTTTAGAAATTACAATATTGGCATGATATCAAACTAGCTGCTTCTTATAAAAGTATGGAAGTGTGTTTGACAGCAGAAGTGGTTTTATAAGTTACCTACTTCTATTCTTGTACGCTCATTGCATGTTTGAAAACCTGCAATACCTTTGTCCCTGTTAACCCTCAGGTTCAGGCTGATCTGTGCTTTCAGCTGAGTTGTTACAATTCTTTTCTAGTCTCCTCATAAAAGAACCAACTGGTCTGAGTTGATATCTCACCACAAGGACTGCAGTTCCATATTGTAGCCCTAATTAATATTGCAGGGAAGCAGGACTGTCAACATGATCCAGTTGTGGTATCCAGTCAGCACTTCTGTGACTAGAAGGAGAATTCACAGAATGAACTAGGTTGGAAAATGCCTTTGAGATCATCAAGTCCAACCTGTGACCTAACATTACCTTATCACCTAAACCATGGCTCTGAGTGCCTCATCAAGGCTTTTTAAAACACCTCAAGGGTTGGTGACTCAACCACCCTAGGCAACCCATTCTAGTGCTGAACCACTCTTTCTGTGAAGAATTTTTTCTGATATCTAGCCAAAACTTCCCCTGGCACGGCTCGAGACTGTGTCCTTTTGTACACACCTTTATTTAAGCATCTACAAGATTTTGAATAAAAAATGTCTGTCATAAAGGGAAATATGTCTGAAATTTAAGGTAGAAAATAAACCCACCAAATATCATAAGACTTGCAGTAAAATAAATAATGCTGCTGATATATTAATTCAGTGTTCTTGAAAAGATACACTTTTTCTACTAAAATGTAGTTATTTGCATTTATAGAAGCATAACCTATCACATCTATGTATAAAAAATAGGTGATCTTATCCTCTACCCTTTGTCCTCTAAAATTAATATTCAATGAGATTAAAATATCTGCTGACTTTCCTTACTTTTTAATTCAGTGCTAATGTAAGTAAGATGCCAAAAAATTTTTTGTAAAAAAGGACCACTTATCAGTCTTCTAGAACGCTTCCCCCAAGCAGTTCAATAAGTTGAAGCAAGATGTAGCAAAATATAATAAGAATTAAAATATAATGAGAATTTTCACTCTCTTGGGTTGGGTGGGGTTTTTTCCCAAGTCCAGTTTCTCCTGGAAAAAATAATTAGTTGTTATTGTTCCAACATACATGAAAATTGAGAGCATAGTTCCTTAAACCTTAAAGATGATGGTAAGAAAAATGGGATGAAAACATTTAAAACTCATCTATGTTTCGTATATGCTGTTTGAATGTAGAATTCTGTTTTGACATGTTTTTATTGATGCTAGATTACACAGAAATAAAACAATGTTAGTAAAATACTGTGCTCAATTTTGTTTTTCAGCAAGGAAAAATACAACCTTGCAAACTCCTCACATTTTTCCATAAGTATTAGGATGTTGCTTCGTATCTTATTGAACTGTTTCAATGTGTTATCTTCTTAATCTGTAGATTGGACACTAATTAAATTAACACGCTTATATGGTATGAGCTACAAATATAACAACTTCTTATAATCACATTAAGATTTCATATAGAAAACAATGGTTCACCTCATTGAAGAGAGTTTGTTGGTGTTTGTATTTTTTCCCCATTATGCTCTTCATAAGTTCTCCCAAAGATCTAGGGCCTTTGGCATGCTTTGTATCAAAAATAGTCAGTCTCTGTTTTTATTTTGCAGAAACTTTTGCTGGAGTAAAAATCATAGTGTTTGGTTTTAGTATCTATTCATACAAAGAACACTTTTCACTGACTTCATCGTAAACATGTCCAAGAACATCTAGGTAGCACTTTAAAGGTCTCGGCCCTTCATGTTGCAGCTGTTAGAATGTGTGTGTAATATTTTGCCATCTTATATTTGATTATAGCAAAATGGTTTGGTTCATAGAAAGTCTCCACTGTGTTTCTGAAAGCAGGAACAGGCCACTCATCTGTCTTCAAAAAACTGTTTTCAAAGGAATAGTAAAAAAATCATCCATGCTTGCCTTTGGTTTTGTTTCTTTGTGACATTCAGAGTTTTCACGGGAGCTCCAGGGAGGGAATGGAGTCTTGTTTAAAAAAAAAAAAAACAAAACGAAAACTGTCGTAAGTAATTTAAAAGTGAAATTTAATGGTGATATGTTGGGTACATTTATTTCTGTTGTCTGGCAGCAGTAACCCTCTGTCATCCAGGGCAGCAGTCATAACTTTTAATATCATGTCTTGGGAAGCGTCCTGTGTTAATGTGACAAAATCACTGCCTTGGTTTTAAATCTTTAAAACTGAGAAGTAGCTAATGTTCACAGGTAGAGAAGCATGTGGCAGGCTGTCACTAGGAGAATAAAATCTGAGACACATTAATCCTTGCATTGTGTTCTTCAGTTCTGTTGAGAGTGAATAGACACTTCTGGCTTGTAGGGAGTTTTATCAAATTCCAGCGTTGTTGAAAGTAAGTTAAATGACCATTATGAACATGGGTATTAAACATTAATGGTATTAATAAGTGCTTTTGTGACATCTGGAAGATTGATTCCTTATACTCAAGTGTTATGATTTCATTGTCACAAGATTAACTTTTCTGTTAAGTTTTATTCAATGAGATCATTCAAAATGAAGTTCTGTGCGTTGTGAAATAGAGCAGCATAAAATATGAATTATGTTGAATCTCGCCAAAGAAAAAAATTATTGGATTCATGCTTTTTTCATGACTGTTTCTCGTCAGTCATAGGGTAACTGATAAAAAGCAAAGTATATATTGAATAATTAAAATTGGTAAGGGTTGGCCAGAGGAACAGTTACTCCTGGCTCTTTTTAACTGCTCACAGGAGAGAGTGGACAGACTGTGACACAGGTGCACATCCATTATTCCTGGTTATTTGTGCCCATGGGGTTGATTATATTGCTGAAAGTGAAACGTACCTGACGCTTCTCTGGAAGGGTGGGACTTTTTAAACCACATTAGTAATATGGCCACAACTGTCTAGACAATTTAGGGCTTTGTAACAGTATTTAAGAGCTGATTTTCTTTTCTTTCAACACTGCTGTTAATGGTCCATTAAGCAGCTCTTGAGTTAAACCTTTTCTGTTGAAAACAAAACTGTATTACTGTTAACACAAAAACCTTGAGAATGTGTTAAAGGCTTTGTTAGTATTTACCATCATTATTCATGGGAATGAGATTTGAAAAGAGAAAAAATACCGTTTTTCTGTTAATTGCATTTTCAGTTAAAAGAGCTTTGATTTGAGTTACAATGATAGCAAGATGAGGGAGTGAGCTCCTGGTTTACCTACTCTTTGTTGGCATGGTGATGTGCTCACTGTAGAGAGATTCCTTCCTATTATTGCGGCCAAATTTAATGTTAATCGTGCTGCAAAGCTGGCAGTGTCTATTTTCAAGAGTCTGAGTTTGTAGACAAAAGAATAGAAAATGGATTACATATCTAAAATGCAGAAGGCAGTAGGGTACTGTTTTTCAAAGTATTAAGGTCAGAATATCTTTAACCTGCGATGACAAATAAGATGTTACAGGTTAGTTACTGAAATGGCTTAGAGACTGTGATAGCAAAATGAGCTTGCAAAATGGTATTTTTGCCCTGGATTAATCCCGTTTCTTTCAGAACAAGACAAGCTCAATAATATGCTTTAATTGTGCTCCATATTGATGTTTTCAGCATCACGCTCTAGAATTCACTCAGTTGCTGAATATTTGTTAGATGAATGTAACAGTCTCCTGTGAGGATTTCAGTCTTTCTCTCCATTACTCTTGAAGGGCATAGAGCCCTCTATAACATTACAAGCGTGATTACGCTGAGTGTTTGAAATAGGTGACTTTGTCATTTTCTAACCTAACAGTGCGTCGTGAACCTTTGGAGAAGGCAAGGTGAAGTCAGCTGCGGCAAACTGATGGCAGAAGACTGTAGGTTGTATGTGAGAGAAGAGTGCTGCACTTGAGCTCAAGAAACCATAACTGCAGCAGAGTCAGTGTTCTATTTCATTGTAGAGAGCCTGCTGTTTCCAGGAAGAGGAGTAAATTGTTATAAATTCCTAGCTTTTTTTTTCCAGGCAGATTTTGTCTGCCAAGATCCTTAAGTCCTCTTCTGACAATTTAATAAATTGAAGATTCATAAAATTATACCTTGTGTGCTGCATCTTTAGTAAACAGTTATGATTGAGTTAAAAGTACCAAAAGTAAATTACTAGGAACAGACAAACTGAGGGTGACTTAAATTAAAAAATTGCTGTATACCTCATACTCAGTATCACTTTTGGAAAGGGCTTTGTTTTCCTGTCAAGGCTGTTCTGATGTATTGCAGAATTTTGTGTTCTGTTTTGTGGCCAAGTCGTACCATGTACTGTGACCTGTAGTTTGCCTTCTAGTGGGAAGAATGGGAAGTCTATGATGCTAAGCCCAAAGAAGGAATCCATACCTACTGTTCCTTCTTGTATCTGAAGCCATGCCAGTAGTCTTTGCCCAGGGCCTCACCACAGTGTTTGGGTGAATTCTAGAAGGAGGTACTTGTAAACATCAGTGAAGCATAATTGGAGCATTCTTTGGGAGCTTCTGCTGGGGCACTGGCAACAGCGTTCTGCCTCAACAGGCTGCAGGGTCACTTGTGACAGATTTGCTTTGTTTTCATACCTCTTAAGCCAAGTTCTTCAGAAAATAGCATCACATTTTCTCTAAGACTATGGTTTTGCTTTTAATAAAATAACCCAAGAAATAACCCCTCCAACCCTCTCCCCACAAAAAATTCCAAAGAATAATCACCCCTCTGCCCCCTTCCCCCAAGACTGTCATAGTGCTTCTTGCTTATGCCTATCTTGGCAACATGGTCTAACAAAAACTTGGGTAGGAATCAAAGGTTACTTTCAGGACGTTCATTTTGACTTGTGTTGTCAACTTGATAGGACACTCATCTTTGAAGCATATGTGTAGTTTGCCATAGCTGGCCAATAGTGATATAGTGATTTAACTGCTGGGCAGCTGAGCCCTGCACAGCTGCTCATTTGCTTCCCTCTGGTGGGATGGAGAAATTGACCAAAAGGGTAAAGATAAAGTGTAATAGATAAAGCAAAAGATGCACACACAAGCAAAGCAAAACAAGCAATTCATTCACTGCTTCCCATGGGCAGGTGAGTGTTCAGCCATGTCCATGTAATGGTTACTTGGGAAGACGAGTGCCTTCACTCCAGATGTCCCTCCTTTGTCCCTCAGCTCTTATTGCTGAGCACCCTGCCATGCAATATTGGATGTCTCTTTGGTCAGTTGGGGTCGGCTGTCCCTGCTGTGTCCCCTCCCAATGTCTTGTGCACCCCTGCCTGCTCACTGGCAGGGCAGCAGGAAGAACAGCAAAGGCCTTGACCCTGTGTAAGCACTGCTCAGCAATAGCTAAAATATTGGTGTGTTAATCAACACTGTTTTGCTCACAAATACTAAACATAGCCTCATAGGAACCACTCTGAAGAACCACTCTGAAGATCAAGAGTAACTTTATCCCACCTGAAACAAATACATGTAAGAAAAAACCCTAATCCACTGCATGAAAGCTTTACATGGTTGCCTCTTACACTTTATAGGAAGTTAATGGTATTGTATCTGTGTGTTCTTTTTATCTTTCCAATAACTTGAAATATTTTATTTTAAAAATTCCTACTTGTTGTTTTGTACTGCTTGCTTAAGCAGGAGGAGAGTCAGCTAAACTCAGCCTTAGGCAATACATTTTGGTTTTTTTTAGCTGGTGGCCTTTAAACCTAATAGTAGGGCTTAGGTCAATAATTTCTTACATTATGGTTTCAATTTGTAGTTTAAGTGAAGACAGCAGGCTGTCTCCAGCAGGAAGGAGTGTCATAACAGCTGACTGGAGTAGAACAGCTTGTCAACAAATGGTTGCACTGCCGTTCTACATGAATCACTTTCCAGGCTGCCTTCAGACACTGTAATATGGCAGTGTGATACTGTACTGTAGGAAGATCAGAATTTGCTGTCCTGCTTTCAGAAGTACTTCTTTCCCCCATCTCTCCTACTGTCTCTTGACTCCTTGTTCTTGGCTGACCTGCCTTTTGTAGTGCTAAGCTGTTTCAGTGGCCCTTCCAGCTGAGATGAGAAGTCGGGAATGGTATGTATGTGTTAAGCCATTTGTACAAGCACTTATCAGGCCACACTACTGATCTAAACTAGGACTTGGGAGATCAAGTGTGCCTCGAGACTGGGTTGACTTAGAACCTTACCAGTTTTCCTAGCAGTTATGTTTGTCTGAGCGTGTGTATCTTGTCTAGCTGGTTGCATAATTTTAAGTCATCATAACCCAAACATCTTCCCACTTCCCCCACTGGATTAAGAAAAAAGCTTTGTTGTCAGAATTATTCATGACTGCTGCTTTTTTACTCCGTCTGAAGGACCACATTTTACAAGTGTGTTTTGCCAGTTGGTATGTACTGGATGCAATAGTCTTTGTTCTGATCTCTTGTAATGTTTGAAAAGATAATTAGTATGACAACAATTTCCAGCATTTTCCATAATTTCTCATGCAACGTTCCTAAGCAGTCAAAAACAACATAATCTAAGTAGGCTGTTACGTCTAGTACTTTTTAACAGTGTCCAACTAATTTTTGTGCTTCAAATTTCTGATAGGCTTAGAAAGCATACCTGAGTTTAGTTGGCTTGAGTCATTTGAACATTCATCCAGATTGAGGTTCCATTCAAATACATGAAAGAAAAAGTAGGAATGGTAACTACCCCAGGAAGGAGGTCTCTGCATCAGTTATGCAAGCTGGTCAAGTGGAGCAGAAGAGCCTTTTCTAAGGCTGTCTCTTCTGCAGAATGTAGAACATAGAAGCAGCATATGAAAAACTTAGTTAAATCCCAACTTTGAGAGGCTGTTAAAATTCTGTTTTAGCAGAAGTCAGATGTCACAAGGCATTGACCTTGATTGCAAGGTCATTCTCCTCCTTGAGACTTGAGAAATCCCTATGGGAATTTACAGATTTTTGAAATGTAATCTTTACTTGCTTTGCTGCATTGTTTTTTTGACACTAAAAATAGGTGGTAAAACAGTGTAAGCATCAAGGCAAACATTATTTAATGTTGGAGTTACTCCTACGTTAAATGCCTAAGTGATGTTTATGCTTCCTGATTTGCTTCAACTTTCAAATATGTGCAGAATTTGTTTTCAAATGGTGGTAGATGGCATTTAATAGTTCTCTTTAATAAAATAATAGATTTTGTATTAATGCACAGAATTTTAAAGTGGCCTAAAAAAGAAAATTGTACTAACTTGTATCAGGAATATTGCTATTTGTTGTCTTGAGAAGAAGAATGGGAAATATTTGAGCTGCTAGTGTTTGTCGTTGGCTTGATGATCTTACCTTCGTCTGCATTTTAGGAAGATACTGTCAAATCAGCTGACTAAGCTTTTTTTGGTCATCAAGAGCTAGAAAGGAAGGAGAACAGAAGTGGGAGAAACAAATGTAGTGGAGTCCCTGGGAAGTGAACAGTTACTTAAATTTAGTATGCTACTGGTAGATATTTTGCCTTGCTCTGCAGTACAGTTTTCTATGGACACAAGTTTCCTGCAAAATCCTGATTTGATTAATGTAACTTTTGCCAGTGGAAGCTTCTTGTTTCAAGATACCTGTTAGCATACGTAAAAATTAAAGTAAAGTTTGTTCTCCATTTCTCTTCTGTTGAAGATTTTGTATTGTGACCAAAAGTATGGTGTTTGCTGAACGCATTTTTATCTAAGGTAATGCATTTGACAAATGTTGTTTTACTCTTCAAGGTATGGAATATACGAACGATGTAGAGAGTTGGTGGAAGCTGGTTATGATGTACGACAACCAGACAAAGAAAACGTAACGCTTCTCCACTGGGCTGCAATCAACAACAGGATAGATCTGGTGAAGTATGTATTACACTTCTGTTAAACAAAAATTAATGTCCTTAAAAATGTTGATGTCTTTTTTCAAGACAACTAAATGTCTTTAAATCTAACGTGTTTGATTTGTCCTTTTTTCCTTTACAGTATGTCAAAGCTCTTGTCCATTAATGCATCTCCCCCACTGTGACATACAGCATTGCATTTTCTTCCTGCTGTTTATTAGAGTGCATGCGACTACTGATATGTCTAACTGTATCTAAAATTCCCTTCTCTTGATGCAGTTCTTGCACTTCAGGTTCCTCTGTCTTTAGGGGATCTTGATTTGTATTGGTTTAAATCACTCACCTTGTTGTGTGCTCTCTCGCTCTCCTTTTTGCAAGACACTAGTTAATGTTATTTCCTTAGAATTAAATTATTTAGTGTTTTTTCTTTTTGTGCAAGCCTGTCATATCTTTCCCCAAGTGTTCTCTATTTCCCCATTATGTGCAGTGGATAATTTCATTAAATTTGTTGGCTATTAAGCTTGGTACTACAGAGATAAAGTTGTCTACTCCTGTGATACCAGATCTCAGTGTCTGCCTTAATGGCTGTTGACTATATAAGTTCTTCCCAATGAAGCAGCTTAGCAGCTCATTTGTGGAGAGTGCATGCTTGGAATTAGACTTCTCTTATTTTTAGTATTTCTTCATCCCATCTATTATGAGACCTGAGATCCAGTGTAGATAACGGTGGTACCCATTGATAAAGGAAAACTACAGAACCTTTTCATATTTTTGTAGAATCAGGGATAAGTGTCTTCAAACACTGTTGTGTTTTCATCATGACACTGATATATTTATATCTCTTCAACTCAGTATTGTAAAAATGCAAAAAACAGCCGTACGTCTCTGCTTACTGCCTACGCTTCCCCATCCCCTGTGTTGAGCTTTCTCCAGATAAAGGTTTCTCCTCTAGTTTGCCTTCTTCTAGTAAGTGACTGCATGCACTTTGATTCCTCAAGCACCAAATGCAAGCTGAGGTAGTTTTCAAATGCCTGCCAAAGACTTAGTGATCCTAATGTGGAGATCAGTGGAAGTATTTTCTTCTTAAGGCGACCTCTTATGAGATCTGCTTGCTTTGAGTGTAAGTAGCTTGCTTAAATAGGACTTGCATGCCTGGCATCTTCTAGTGGAAGCTTAGATGACTCACTGAGAGTAGGATTGCCCAGTTCTTTCTTTCTTCAGGGATCTTCTCACCTAGCACAAATTTCCTTCTGCAAGATCTGCTTAGACAAGGAGATTAAGTTCTCAGTCTGGTTTTGCAGAAAAATCTTACCATTTTTGTGTACTGAAATCGAAATGCAGTGATAAATCTCAGCTAAGTCTAAAAACACCCTGAAAGAAACATAAAATGTTACTTCAATGAACCATCTGGCAGGAGATTGTCGCCTTGTCTTTTCCCAGTTGCCAAACTGCAAGTTCTTCCTTCTAAATAAAACCTACTAACCAGTAAGCAGTTCTGCTGTCAGTAGAACCTGAACATATTCTGCTTTTCTGCAAGGACCAGTGTTTGAATGAAGACAATCTGTTTAGTGTTCACCTCCCCATGAGTGGCTGTCACATCAGAGAGATGAATCCAAGCTTTGACTGTGAATTTCTCTGTGCTGTCTTTTTATCTAGACAAGGTTTCCTTTGGAGCTCCTTCCCAAGGGGAACTAAATAGCTTCTCAGTTAGTAGCTGATACTTCACTGCAACAAAATTACTTTGTTTCTTTACTGTGTATGTGCTTTGTGTTTTCACCTAGATGGGACCAAGACTTTGACAAAATCTTCAGTTTTTCTCAGGAAGAAATTAAAAAACTTAACTTCTGCAGAGAGATGTTGAAGTTTCATTCTTTTAGTGTTGGAGACCAGTGGAGTGGACTGGCCTGCGTCAATCAGAGCAGATCTTGTTTGTCTTACACACTGGTTTTTTTTTTTTCACCTTGGCAAATCTGTTGAAGTACTCCATTGTGTGATGGCTCTAAAGCAACTGTATAAAAGAACTTTTTCTATAGATATGTTTAGTGTGACGTGCATTTTTCAGTTTCTGTTCCTAAAGGTTCTTAAAAGGGCTGGTTTTGAAATTTCATTCTCTGAATCAATAAGCTCTCTAGACAATGAAGAGTAATGTTTTTCAAGTCGTTCTGTTTGTTGCCCTTTTTCTTGCCAAGTCTTGAAACACTTAGCAGAGTTTGAGGTGCCAGAAATTCAATGCTGAGGATTTGAAGGACAGCTTGTGTGGGTGGGAGAGCAGTGTTCATATATACCTGACAGGTATTTTCAAAGTGAAGAGTCTGTAGGCACAGGTATTTGAAATGTGCAAACACTTAAAAATCTATAGCTAGGTAGTACTTTTCAAAGATTATACAGTGGTGAATGAAAAACTAGAAGCCTTCTGGGAAGACCTGTATTTAGAAACATTAATTTCTTTCTGCAGCATGCATTTTCTTTCACAAAGGAAAAATAATATTGCTAGTTTAGTGTTCCAGATAAAACAGCAATGAAAACAGTTCACAGAAACGTTACAAATATCTATGAGTATGAATTGTTGCAGTTAAAAATAAGTAGCTTCTTTAGTTCTTACAGGTAGCTCATCTTTTTGTAAATGTTTTTGAGGGAAAAATAATTTCTAGTCCATCATTTAGAAATATTTTTTAAATACTCATATGGTTTTTGTCCTTTGATAAATAACAATTGAGAAGTATGTAAAAATCTTAGTCCTTCACGAAATGTGTAACTTAAGTGTGATCTCTGGGATCAATGACTTCAGCAGGGTTATTCCAGTGATTATACAAGCTGCAAGTCTAATGGTATATGATTTTGCTATTTAGCCAAAATTCTCTAAAAATTATGGTCTTCTAGCACCATAATCTTTTACCAGTAATTCAGAATTGTATTTAATGCAACAGCCCCATAATGCTTCTGTAGTAGCACAGTTTGTACAACTGTATATAGCAATTTTTCTGTTTTACCTTAGAATAAAACTAGGGAATAGCATGATGATTAAAACAAAGTAGGAGGCATCCCTAGTCTCCCAATGCTTGTCAGAAATGCAAAAAAATTGAAAGTATATGCAGGACCTCTAAAAAAGGAAGGTTGTATGAAGGCAAGAAAAGGTTCTGGTCTTCTGATCTCTAACTGCCTCTTTTGCATTACATCAGACATGCTCACTTGTGTCCTTTCTGTTTAACCAAAACAAGCAATAATGTTTACTCCTTCTGTTTTTCTAGATACTATATATCAAAAGGTGCTATTGTTGATCAGCTTGGGGGAGATTTAAATTCTACCCCACTTCACTGGGCAACAAGGTAGGAAAAAGTCGTCTGAAATTTTCTCTCTGTTTCTTTGCTTAACATGGAGTACTGATAGTTTTATGAAATGGTTGTATCTTATGGGAATACTTTGTACTAGAATTAATTCAGTCTTTGATAACTGAGCTCACTGTGAATGTAGTATATTTGAACTAAAGGAGCTTTCAGCATATGGTTTTTTGTGATGTAGAGGAAGATGATTGCTACAATAGGAAAACGAGTAAAGTATAGGCAACTTACCTTACTTCTGAGATCTTACTTTTGTCAGGTCATCTGAAGTTCAGTGGCACTTTTGCAGATGGGTCTTAGGATGATTTCATGTGACATTGTCCTTGCAGTGTTCTATTGCATAGGTGGATTTTTTTAAAGATGTACTTAAAATCAGGCTTCTTGTGTAGAAGATGGTCAGAGAATGATAAATGGCTGGAAAAAATTGAAGACAGTACTTCAAGCAGTACCTGCTCCTTCAGAAAACCACCTAGAAATAGGTGGGAAAGAAACAGTGTCCATATTAATATTCTTAACTGTAGATGGCAGAAGGAGACTTGGAAAATTAGCTTTTATGAGATTTTATGTGTCAAAATAATCTGTTTGCTAAAGGTGAGGACTTGGTTGTTAGCCTCTATTAAAGATTTTAGCTTCTATATTTCTTTTTGTTACGGATCACAGTCTGTGATTCTGTGTTAATAGCACAAAATCTTGGCTAAATTTCCTGGTGTTCATTCATACCTGTAATCTGTTCTGTGAAGCATTGTCTGAAGCTGCTTCTGAAAAATGGAAAGGGTCTTTTGCTCATGTCAGGAACTGTGTACTGACACTTAGGCACTGTGTCTAAAAGAAGGATTTGCCTATGCTTATCATGTCAAAAAGATGCATAAGCTTTTAACACAGTGTAGAGAAAATGTAGACCTTCTGTTTTCCTTTTTTCCCCCTATTTTTGTTTTACTATAGTTTTTAAGCCCCACAAAAACTGAGAGTATCTAGCCAGTTTGACATCTCTTAAAGTAGCAGGTTTCATACATGGTTTGGAAACAGTCACAGTAGACTAGATTTCTAAACTATAACTTGGTGGGATTTTTTTTGTTGACTGTCTTTTCTGCCATGCAGTACAGTTAAGCAAATTGCATATGATGAATGCGTGATATGCATAGAATTTCTCCTATGAATGAGTTTGCTCACTCAGTTGGAGAGTCAGATCATGACAGTTGCTGTTTTTAAGTATGAGTTGAAGTGTGGGAGTTCTGATAGTGTAATTAACAGCTAAACATCCTTATTGTATTTCAGTATTCAAATATGAATAGTTTTCCTGCATATAGTTATTCATTTGTTTGTTTTTTGTGTTTTGTTACATTTAGACAGGGTCACTTATCCATGGTTGTACAGCTGATGAAATATGGGGCAGACCCGTCGCTAATCGATGGAGAAGGATGTAGCTGTATTCATTTGGCTGCCCAGTTTGGACATACCTCGATTGTTGCTTACCTGATAGCAAAGGGACAGGTAAATTTTAACTAATACCATATTTACATAGATTCTACTAAAATTTAGAGCAGGAACACATTAAGGAAGTGAAAAATATTTACTTGAATAAATATAAAAGTAATTCCATGTCCTTTTTGTGTAGACTACAGTGTTGATGTGCCACCCATTAAATTAATTTCCTGCAACAGTGGTCTGAGTACTTTGGCTTTAATTCACGCCTGTCTAATGTAGTATATGGAAATTCTAATTCTTTATTTCTAATGAATTTAATCTTTAAATGTAACTGTGACAATAGTAGCAAGTGTTGCAGAATTCTTCATAGAATCATCAGTTATACCTGGATAAAGAATCTAGTGACATTATCAGTCAACAACTTTTAATTTATTGCTGTTCCTAATTGCTTCCATGTGTAAATAGAAAACCAAACAACCCCAAAGCTTCTTGCTAGCCCCTTATATTACTGCTAGATCTGTAAAGTGTGTATATAATGTGTATTCATTACTCTTCCTGTTGTGTCCCATATGTCGTTCTGTCTGCTCAAAAACTTGATCGTGTTTTTGCTACACACCCTGCACTTTAATTTGTAGATTTACTCACCCATAGGCAAGTAAATCTACAAATTAAAGTGCAGGGTGTGTAGCAAAAACACGATCAACTTTTTGAGCAGACAGAACGACATATGGGACACAACAGGAAGAGTAAGGCATGTGCCTGAAGCACAAATTTGATTTACTGTGTAAACCATATAGAAAAGTCAAAGCCCTCCTCTTGTATGACAGTACTACTAAAGCTGTTTACACTTCTGTATTCTGCTTATTCTTTCAAATACCAAGTGAGATATGATCCCAGTGAGTCATGTAGAACATGAAATCAGTGAGTTTTGTCTGTATAAAACAAATACTAAATCTGCTGCAGAAAATTACTTATACCTGTATATGTAAAAAACCCCAAGCTATTGGTCCAGGCAGCATTCAGTTTGTATCTGTTTGGTAAAACAGCACTTAGTGTATGATAAAGAGTAAGCTAGGCAAAAGAGGAGTCTGATCCTATTTTGTATAATTGCTGTTTTATAAGATATAATGATTGGAGAGGAATGCGTTTTCATGAGGAGGAGGTTCTGTATTTTCTTCTGAAATTATGTATAATTCTACTTGGGTTTTGTGTTACTAGAAAAATCTTGCTGATATTATACAAGTGTGAACTTGTTTAAAGCATAGCATTAATCAAATACTAATAGCCTCTAAAATATTATATTGTGATTATGAAGTCTCCCTGTGTTTGTCTTCATGTTTATATACAGATTTGTCCTGTTTAACCATATAATGCTTCAATTCAAAAGAAGCTGTATGTCTTTACATGAGTACATACATAAAGACACAAAAATTGCCTTAAAAATTAAAACCTGTTACTTTGAAAACAGCTCTTCCTATCAGTAGTTTTTAAAACACTGATTTTTATTAAATTCCTGAAATATTATCAAGTATGATTTTGGTATTCTTTCCATGATGTAAATTTATATTAATTTTAACAGTAATTTTTCACAGTGCTTCAAAAAGTTCAACTTTAAAAATTAAGTATTGATTCTTATGTTTAAAGTCTAGTACTATCAATAGCATTGTAATAACAATCCCTAATATCATAGTTCTCTAGCAATATTACATAAAACTACAGAAACTACATGGTTTATCTAGAAACTGTGGGAGATACATGATTCTATTTTTTAATTTTCCTTTAATTAGTACTGAGGTCATTAATCTCTTCTCTTTATTTCCTTCCTCACCTTCTTTGTGGTGCTGAGATTTCGATTTGGAAACTTGAACTGCTTTTGCTTCTGTGGGCTTACCCTATATACTGCTACTTAATTGCCTTCTGTCTTTACAGAGACCAGGTTCCCTTATATCCTAAGAGTAGGCTGACCCTTGTTCTGAACCTAACTGTAGTACCTGTGTGGCAAATGACAACTAAATAAATGTGAAAATAAGGGTCAGGGTAGGTTGTTGTGCTGTGTTAGTTCTGATCCTGATGCCTTTGTGGATGAGCGTGGTCAGAGAAGAGCCAACTTTCATAACTGAATAGAGGACTGTTGGGTGGATTAAGAAATTGCTCCTAATTGCTAACTTGTCTGTTTTTGAGACAGAGCTGGAACCCAGCTTCAATGTTGTTGTTTCACTCTCTTCTGGACTGCAGTAGCCAATGGTTAAATTTGCACTCTGAGGCTTGAGTCCAGCCATCTGGCTTCTGGAGTGTGGTGAAGGGGAAGAACTCTTGGTCAGATGCCCTCTGGCTTTCATTGAAAGTGAACCAACTTTGATGCCAGCAAGAACTACTCAGCCAAGAGGCAGCAGATAGCTGTTGCTTTTTATTTAGTCATGTCTCTTACTGAATTCTGAGAGACTGATACCTGGCTGTATCAGAATTTAAACATGTTGTTTGCGTCAGTACGTTGCCTGGGTCAAAATCAAGCCTGGGATAAGAACATGTTATGAATATAATCAGAAATCAAATAACAGAATCTGTAGCACAGTTCAAGTTTAGGTAAGATCTTAATTTTAAAAAGTGAGAAAGAAAAATGGGAAAAGATCTTGAAGGCACTTAAAAATGTTTAATTTATAATTTGACAGCTTGATATTGTGCTTACGCTTCTGAAAATGCCAGAGGCATATCAGGACCTTGCATACACAAACATTCACCTAGAATAAGTTAAGATATAGATGTAGTATATGAATGGTTGAATAATGTGTTCTCATCCTGTGCATGTGTGAGGTAACTTAATCACAGATAATGAGTGACTATAAAATTGCTGGAAGAGTAAAATCATGTAAGAAATATTCTAGTTCTAAAACTATTGTTTAACTATTTCTTGCTTATAGTTCAACTATCATTTTCATAGTTTAACTAGCACTTACTCATCAAGTGCATTTTTTGTTTATTCTCAGAGTTGCAATTTTGTATGTTAACTAATGTCTCAAGCTATGTAGGGTCCCCTTCTGAGCTATGGCTTAGAAGTAGTTGGCATCTAGGTTAGGAGATGCCAGTGTGGTACCAGCAGCCTCGGTTACTTTGGTGCTGTGGTCCATGAGCAGTGCTCCTAAGCATCATCATCTCAGTTGCCACTGAGGCTCCTCTCCACCATGCTCAGGCCAGCATTAAGACACTGAACCAAGTGTTTTATTTCCAAGACCAGCTCAGAGCACATTACTTACAGAATTTTAAGTCCAGTTGTGTTCTTCTTTGTGACTGTCGACTGACTGTGTATTTGATGGACTAGGATATTCAGAACAGAGCTTCTGTTTGAAGGAATGAGGTAGCTTTAGTTCTGTGTGTTATCTTCCTTGTTGGTCTGTGCTCTGTTCATTCCATAGGAATCTTACAAAATCTCTGCTTCTAGTCAGTAACTAGCATATCTTTCCTAAATTAAGAAATATTGTCAGACTTGCATCTTACCCTTACCAATAAATCTTCTTTACTATATGCTTTTAAAGCTTGTTTTCCTTTCCCTGGGCAATAGTTCATGTGAAAGGGATCTTTTCTTTATGGAGAATAGGATTCTGAACAAGGACGTGATGGGTCTTTTCTATGAAGGTCTGTGTTTGGTGAAGTAAGCAGTAATGGTTCTGAAGAGGAACACATTCCTGGTTCCTTTCTGTGTAATTTGATGTAATTCTGATGGGATCTCGTGATGCATTCTGTGCTTTTGGAAAGGCTGTATTGTATCACGGTACTGGTTTGACCATTACTTGTTAAATGTCCTGGTAAGCCTAATGCTGCTCTGATCTCTAGCTGCTCTTCAGCTCTTCATCCTTCCTTGTCAACATTTGCTTTCAGAAAGTATTAAGCAGCAGGGGAGTTGCTGCAACTCCTTTTCATACAGAAAACTCTTTCTCCACAGTATTTCTGCCTCTCTGAAAGCTTTTGTGCAATCTTGTATTAGTGTCCTAGGATTGAGTCTGGTTATTTTGCATGTGCGAAGTTTCTTCTCTTTCAGAACCAGAGTTGTACTTTGAAAACAAGAGGGAGTTTTGCCAGGTGCGATCCACAACATTCACACTTGAACCACATGCAGAGGGCAGCAGTGTGTGCAATTTTTCATCATTGCATCACTTACTGTTGCAATCTTTGATTCTTGCAGTGTTTGCACCATGTACTAACAGCACAGGCACACCCCTCCATGAGCACTGATCTGTCACTGAGAGTTAAACAAGAAATTAAGGCTAAAGTGCCTGTTGGTACACACCGGAATAGAAGAACAGTCTTAATATGTACCAGCTGCTGAAGGTTTACTTTTTGCCTCAGTCCTCTCTTTGGTAAAAAGCAGGAACAGAGCTTCCTTTCTAAAACATCTCACTTGTTCTATGGTTATGGTAATGATCTGGAGAAATACCAAGAAATTTTTCATGAGAGGTTTGTTAGAGCACATATCTACTATCCACAGCTACATCATCTTTGTTACACCCATACAATAGTGTGCAAGTCGATGTTAGTTGCTTTGCTTCTCAATAAAGTTCCTGTTAAAAGGGATCTGCCTCAGCCAGTGTAGTAGCTTAATATAAGAAGTAGCTGTAGCCTGCCTGGGTAGTTTATATGCAGGGAATAGTCTGGAGCTCCTGGATTTGGGTTTTTTCTTTTAGCTGAGTGTCACCTAGTGTGCAAGGTGTAGTTTGGATTAGTCAGGTGGAATCATTGAAGGAATTGTTCTACTTACATCCAAACACGTTCCTACTGTCACAAAGAGGCGCTTTTCTGTACGAAATGTAAAGATGAAAGAGTGATTGTTCATGTTGCAGTAATTTGTACAATCTTCCAAGTACGTAGCTCACACAGTGAGTTGTGAATCATTTGTGCTTCTCAAGGATGAATGAATTTGAGATTGGGCAGTGACTCTAATTTCCTTCACGATCTCAACCACAGGGGGTTAAAAGCAATGCCAGCAGTTGCATGGTCCTGGTAGGCTCAAAAGGATCTAACCTATACAAGTACTGTGAGCAAACAGAGTTGGATCCTGATCTCAAACCATATAACTTTTCTGAGTAAACAGTGCAAGCAAATAAATCAAGTAACTGTTCTCCTTCTCCATCAACTGTGTTTTTAAAATTTCCTTTATTTTTTTTAGATTAGGCAACAGAGTAAAACCTGAGAAATATAAAGTTATTTGCAGGCTAGAGGTGTTTTAAAAACAATTATTTGAAGGAACTAAGTTGGATTTTCAGGGAAACAGCTGCCTGGGTCAGGCTAGCAGCAGCGTGAGTCGGGATCCCAGGGTGCTGCGCATTTTGCAGACTACTGGAGTGGGGAAGGTTCTGGGGGTGGCAGAAAGCAGCATCATTCACTTTCTGGGTTTTTGTCAGGAATTTCTCTAGCAGAAGACTTCATTGAAACACTTTCAATCGAATTTTCATAGTAAGAACTGAGGGCAGTGGCATGGGAAATGCTGTCACAGCTCTGTTGGCTGTAAGGAAAACTCTTCATGTCCTGCATTATGTTAACTTGCAGTGATTTTGTTAGTGCTGGTCTGTGAAACCTGTTCAAATGTGCTTGAGAGTCCAGTCTGCCTTGGAGTGTTTAGGAATTACCAACTTCCCTAGGCAGGTGAGGAAAGAGGAAAAAATGCCTAGATATTAATCCTTTCTGATGGGTCTAAAAGAACTGTCTGGGTGGTGCTTTTTTGTCATTCTGTGGCTACCTTCTGTTAAATGTAATAATGTTTTTATTTATTTATTTATTTTTAGCCATCGGTTTAGTCACCACTTGATTATAGATCAGTTTTATTTCTGAGCAGGCTGTTTTTATTAATGGCTTTTTTTCAACTTTAAAATTCTCTGGCATCCATTAACTTGATATCCAGATACATAAATACCTTTGGAACTCAGTGAACTAAGGAAAATTGCTTTGCAAGTGGAAAAATAGATGCAGCTAGCATTTAGTAGGATGTAGGATTCAGGCAGTGGTATTTATAGTAATTTGTCAAGTATCTTTTTAAATATAGATGCATTATTTTAATTTTCCTCTGCTTTTGAATGCAATAATATGCCATCTATATATATTTTTAATGTTGCAGATTAATAGTAAGTTAGAAATTACTAAGGTCTTACACAGCATGACTATTTCATAGTTTCCAAAATAGATTGGAATGGTTATATTTTGGCAATGGTGGTGTTAATGTTTATTTTCACTTTTTAAATTCTATTTGCTAAAAGCTTGCCAGTTTTTCTTCCAGTTCAGATGATTAGTCTTAGAATATTGCTTCTCATTGCAAACCTTGTATTTGCTGGATCTTGAGTATGCTTACTTATCTCACCAACTTTTTTTTTTGTTGTTTTTTTAGGATGTAGATATGATGGATCAAAATGGAATGACACCTCTAATGTGGGCAGCTTACAGAACGCATAGGTAATATGTGCAGTTTTGACTTTATCTCAATGTTAACCAAGTGACATTATAGGAGTGACTTGTTTTGGGGGGTTTTTGGAAGTGTTTTTTCTGTTGTTAACTAATCAGTGTTCTTTCCACAGTTGCCATTTTATCTTTCTTTATTTATGGTTATTGTGAATTCATCCCACTTGGTAGCTCAGCCCCACACAGCCACTTCCTTATTCCCACCAAGTGAGATGAGGAGGAGAATCAGGAAGGTAAAAGTGAGAAAACTCATGCATTGCAATAAAGGCAGTTGAATAGATAAAAAAAAATAAAGAATTAATTTGTTACTTCCCATCAGTAGGCAGAAGTTCAGCCATTTCCAGGTCAGCAGGGCACTATAACCTGTAACAGTTATTTGGCAAGGCAGATACTGTAACTCTGAATGTCCTCTGCTTCTTACTTCCCCAGCTTTTATTGCTGAGCACACTGCCATGCAATATTGGATGTCTCTTTGGTCAGTTGGGGTCGGCTGTCCCTGCTGTGTCCCCTCCCAGTTTCTTGTGCACCCCTGCCTGCTCACTGGCAGGGCAGCAGGAAGAACAGCAAAGGCCTTGACCCTGTGTAAGCACTGCTCAGCAATAGCTAAAGCATCCCTGTGTTGTCAACACTGCTTTGGTCACAAATCTGAAACACCACCACAGGAGCTAATGTGGAGAAGATAAGCTTGATTTCAGCCAAACCCAGTGCAATGACTTTTTCAAGAGAGAAGGTACTGTGGAGAAGTATTCACTATTCCTTCCTGTGGAGATGATTGGAAAAAATTGATGAAAAAGAACACTTCTCCAAAGAACGAATGTTTGAATTATATTCCTGTTTGGAAGGGCCTATCTCCATCAACTATTGGGAGGAACACAAACTAGTTCTTACCAGTACCTGCCACTACCAACATTCTCATCCTATTTTATCTTCATCTTCTGGACTGTGAAGTGGAACATAACACGTTTTGAACTTTTGTTGTTCAAGTATATAACCATGTACATATTTTTACAAATCTCTTGGTAATGTTAGATTTTGGTAAACATGAAACTAGAATTGTACAACAAATATTTCATGATATCCCAAAATAAGCTGTCTCAGGGAGATCCTTTAAAAGTCAACAGAATGGTGGTTGGTTTTGGTGGGAAGAGATTTTTGGGTCATTTGTAATTGGCAGCAAAAAATGTCACTTTGCTATTACAATAGTGTACCTGATCAATGATCTTCATAGAAATTGAATATATCAGCAGTAAGTTGGGATGTATTTGAGTTCATCTGTAGATCTAACAAGAATTTTCTTTTCTAGTGTGGATCCAACGCGATTACTACTCACATTTAATGTTTCGGTTAATCTGGGAGACAAATACCACAAAAACACAGCATTACACTGGGCTGTGCTAGCAGGAAATACTACAGTTATTAGTCTTCTGTTAGAAGCTGGAGCTAATGTTGATGCTCAAAACATTAAGGTAAACGTTTGGTCTGTTTTAATTGTAAGTGGTTTGCAGCAGAAATAACAGAGCCTATGATAAATCTCAAGAATAGGTTATTATTGTGGGTTTAGTGGGATCATGAAGATGGAGCAAAAAAAAAAAATGACACTAATGTGTCATTTGGCAGTTTTTTTTCCTAACAGTGTTGCATAACCACTAGATTTGCACAATAAAAGATACTCAGGTAAATAATGTAACAATGATTGTGTGTAAATATAGGTGAGTGGGGTGTGCAGTTAGACTGCATGTGTGAAGAGTGGTGTATTTGGATGCAGAATTGGAAACCTGACTGAATATCTTCTAGTGAAGTTCTGAGGTGACTGTTTGTTTGTTGGAGTGAGATGTGAGACATCTCTGTCCTCTTCCAGAGAGCTGACAAATTCTCTAGTCGGTCTCCCAGTGCCAGTAAGCAAATTGGAGGCCTGAAAATGCCAGTAGGAGTAAAATAAGCAAATGGGCTCTTTTTTTGCTTGTGAACTTAACTTGCCTGATTACCAGAATTTCTTAACAATTAATATAGATTCTGTACTAACAGAGCCCATCTCCAGCATATGTTAGACCAGCAAAACAGCTCTTAGGATTTTTGCCATAGACTTGGAGCTTCTCCAGCCTTGGAAGGTGTGCTTTTGGAATGTGGTTTTGTCCATTACCTCCAGATGCTCTGTATATCGAATTAGATGCATTTTGCTACCCAAGCTGTTTCATCTGTGGTGTCAGAGAATTCACTTTCAGAAAAAGAATTCTCTACTCAATTTCTCTTCAAATATTTGTATTTTCCACTTAAAGAGTGTTACAGGCAGAGTGGTTACACTTGAAAACACAGCTTTAATGTGTTAACACGTAATTTATTTGTCCTTTCACCATTTTTCCTACTGATTAAGATGGCTGGGGCCAACTTTGCTTGGCCACAAGTGATAGAAATATATTTAAAAAAAAAAAAGTCACACATCAGTTTTCTTAAAAAGCATGGAACGGCCTTTTTAAGGGTCCAGCCAATTTTTGCTGTCAGGTTTTTATGTCTTACATCCACTTCAGAATATCAGAAATGTTCAGAATCATTAATGAAAACTCACTGGAAGAAATCACATGGCTTTTTACATGTTTAGAACAAATCAGCTAGTCTCTTGCATGTACTGAAGTGTGAATACATATTAATTATTCCTGGTCTGTAAGGTCAGTTGTGTGGATGAATTATGCTTCTAGTCTCACTTCTTGTGTTGAAAAGCTATTTTCCTATGGTAAAAAATTAAGATATTTTTGTGTGAAAAAAACCAGTATGTCGTACCTTGCTTGTCTTGACAGACTGATTAGTGTGATAAGAGTTCTAAAGTCATCACCTTACCTACATTTCTGGACTCTTATGAAATCTGTAACAAAAATTTCTGTGTTTGGCTGTATGAAAAAGTATCTGCTAGCCTGAAGTAGTTCATGGTCTTGCCTTCTTTATTGACAGACAGCAGCAGTCAGTAGAAAAATAGGTTTTTGAACCTGCTGGATCATGATATCTTTCCAGTCATGCCAGAAGATGTGTCTGTTTCACTGACCACTGCCTATCTTCTGCAGTGGAGTCTAGGTTTCTTGCATGCCTTCCCAGGTGTTTAGGATCTTCAGAGGATCAGAATCATTTGAGCGATGTCAGTTTTGCCATCCAGCCAGTGACTTTATAACAGATGCTTATTTAAGTGGTAGTAAATATATAGGAAATATAAAAATTTGGTTGATTCTTAAAGGCAAATAAAAACTCGGTTTGGCGCCCCTCCTTTGGCTGTTCAGCAAAAAAGTTTTCTTTGAGCCAAAAATTAATTGTTAAGTGTTTGGCTCGTGTTTTCTCCAAAATAAAAGGAATTGTGAAAGGCTTCTTTCTGATGCAGTCACTTCTAGATTTCTGCAGCACTATCTAGTGAAGTCCTTTTCTCAGACAGCCCATGGAATTGACCAAGAATGGTGGTAAGACAGCTGAGATCAAAGAAATACATTGACTGAAAGCTGTTCATCTTCTTCAAATGATGAAGTGACTGAAATATTAGATGCAAGGTTTGACGTTATTGTTACCAGCTCTAGTTAGTCTGTGTTAGAAAGGCACAAGCTGCTGGCTGCCTAGGCTCAGAACAAACTGGGACCAGTCATCTCAGGAAGGTGTTCTTTACTTTGCATGACAGTTTGTGAAGTATTTGAACAATAACATTCTTATTCCAGAGGAAAGCTTGATACAAGCAGTGAGTTAGTCCTGTTTTGTTATTTACCCTCCTTTTATTATGCTGTAAAAGAAATTAATATTTTCCTTTTGGTAGTAAAATACTTTCTTTTTTTCCTTTTGAGAACTAGATTAGTGTTAGAGTTGAAAGCTGCTTTTCAGTAATCAAAGTAGAGTGGGGTTTTTTGTTTGGTTGATTTTTTTTCTTAAAGAAATTATCTTGCCACACGAGTTTACAGATTGGGCAGACGAGGACAGGATTTCCCAGGGAGCTGGGTTATCACTGGGGACTTGGGTAAAACTTGTAAATTTTATTTAAGTATGAGTAGAAATTCCTTTTTTGAGTAGAGAGATATAGAGACCTGAAAGAGCTCTTATGGTCTAAGAAAGATTTTTTTTTTTTTTAATCTGTAAGTGAATCATTTATTGAATTTTAAATGTAGTTTCTTAATTATGCGGTGTATCTTAGGCTTGTCCTTGGAAGTCTACATGTACAGTTCCCTATCATAATGACTCTTCAGATTAGTCTATCTAAATACTTTAAATATATGTTATTGAAGCCTTATTGCTTGCTGACAATATTAAGTGTGTTACTAGATTAAGTTCCCGATATATTTTTTTTAGTTTTTAAGCAAGTCAGCCATCCACTACTCCTGTAAAGACAAGATAAATATTAAAATGGCCAGGTGATGAGAAGTATAGTCAAAGACTTCTTTAAAGCTCCCTCAATTTTTTTATCTAGGCAGTTCCTAGGTGTCTCATGGCCCTCTAGTGGAAGGGATGCTCAGCTGGACCCCAAGACAACTTCAGGATTTACTTGGGAGATCAACTCCCAGAGGGGATTGCTTGTCCACAGGTAATCTTTACAGTCTGGATATATAAGGTGATACTAAAACAACAGCATCTCTGGAGTTTCCCAGGTATTAGCAATTCAAGGTGCTATTAAACTTGTGATGAAACAAGCACCAGTAGTTTGATTTCAGGCAGTTCTTTTGAGAATGGAGTTAATTTAATCTGTTTTTTTAAACATCTGGCTAAATAACTGAAGCCAAGTTAACTCAGAAGGTTGTTCTTTTTTAACTGATTTTGCTAGTTAAACTTCTCACACAGAAGGTGTGAAAGGTCCTGTTGAGTAGCAAAAAGCTTCACCTCATAATTTGTAGTCTGTGCTATTTACTCTCCTGAGGATTTGGAGCAAGATTACAAAGGCAGAGATGACAGTTAAGTACTCAATTCCCATTTTCTTTCTATGGGATATAGGTAGCTAACTGTAGTTTTTAATCTTTGAAATCGCTTCTGTCTATAGTAATTATTGCCCTTTCTGGGTAGTTTCAGTTTCTAGTACCTGTCTCACTTTTTTTTTAGGAGGGGGCCGAGCGATGGAGGATTCAGCCATTTTTCAAGCCTCCATGAATGATTTGTTTAGGAGGGGAGTTAACTCCAGTAGAAGAGAGGAAGAGTCAAATGCAAAACTGAAGCTGGAGGTACCTGCAATTGGTTGTCTCTTGCCTCCTCTATAATTTTAGACCAAGTCAATAACTTTTTCATTTAGCTCTCTTCCTAAATGCTTAAAAAGCAATAAAACCAAATCAGTTTGGTAGGCACCTTTGGTCCCTGTATCTTCTGCTCTGTGTTTCTCTTTTGCTTCATCTGTTAGTCCTTTCTGAAATTACAGAAATGAAAACATGGGCCATTGCTGGCTTAGTACCCAAAATACATGAAACACAAGCTCAGCATAAAAGCTCAGAGTTCTGAAATAAGTCGGACATGAGCACTCAGTTTATTCTTTCATGTTTTCTTCCTAGGACTTCAGTAACTGAAAGGAACCTAAGAACATTAAACTTGTGGGAAAAAAAAAATCCTAGAAGCATTCCATGATATTAGTAAGTTCACTTTGCCAGAAGGCAGAGAATTAACTAAGAAGTCAGGCTTTAGACTTGGGAGACTTTCCATGATCCAGTGGGTCACGAGTTCTTATTCTTTGCTTGATTTCTGCTGCCTGTCAATAGCTGAGGGGGAAGCACAGTCTTTCATTTACAGGCTAGTAGACTGTGTGTAGAATAGTGGAACATGTATTTGTTTTATGCCAAAGGCAACAATTATTACTGTCAGGACATACATCTTTTCAGGATCATACATTTAATATTTGACTTGTCCACACTTTTATAGTTATGAGAGAGTAAAAAACCAAAAGGAATGAATGATGTTTGGTGTCAAGTAAGCTGCAGAGCAAAAAGTATGCCAGAATGTAGTTAAACTGATTTAAAATGTATTGTTTTTAACAGCCAATCTTCTGTTTCAAAAGTGCTCCAAATGCATTTTATTTTTAAATTGGATATTTCCCACGTTTATACTCTTGACAGGGAGAATCACCACTTGATCTTGCAAAACAAAGGAAGAATGTTTGGATGATCAATCATCTACAAGAAGCAAGACAGGCAAAGGGGTATGATAGTCCATCCTTTCTGAGAAAACTAAAAGCAGATAAGGTAAGTAGCAGTATAACACTTACGTAGATCAATCTTACCACTGCTCTTCGTTTGGGTATCTGTGTGTTTGTTTAAAAGAAGTTCAGGACTGTGGTTTCCCCACATTTCAACTTTAAGGAATGTCTTTTTATTATGACAAAAGTAATTGCAAAAGAAAAAAAAAAAAAGTGCTTTATTTAGGGTAGGAGGAAATAAAACCCTAATCTTCCATACCCTTTTAGTTTTTGTACTAACTCAGTGTTAGGAAAGTGTTGAGTGGTCTCGTATTGTTGGGGTAAGCCTTGGTAAATTTACCAAAGCTGACTCTCAGGTAGCTGAGGAAAGAAGCATTTTAGGTATCCTGAGCTTTGATCTTCTCGCTAATTATGTATTGTCTATTGTTATTGTGTTGAATGAAAGAAGCAGTCAGTCTTAGCAGTGTAATGTAATACATAAATCTCTAATGTGGAGGCCTTGTGCTTCTCAGAGTATTGTTTAATACTGCAGGTAGGAAGAGGCAGGAAATATGAGGGTGTAAGGGTTGACATACTGCTCTAGCATGAAGAACTGTCCTCCTGCCTGTTGTTTGATAACTTAAAAAGAGTTAATGTTTTCTTCTTAGTATCCATCAACACTCAGGCAGAGTGTTGTGCTGCATGTTAAGTACCGCTACCACTGCTTTGTTACAATTTTTTGATTTAAAGATATATTGCATCAAGATGCTCAAAGTACTGCTACAATCTGTGCTTTAACCCTGTGGTGCTGTGACAGCGCAGTGATTATTGACCTGAAGTGATTTGTACATTTCATTGTCACTGTGCTTTGATTATCTGGGAAGAGTTTAGTGCTCTCATCGGGACTTGTATCCACATAGTTATAAGACAAAAAAGGTCCTATCTTTATTCATAGATGCTTCAGTGTGACTTAAAGACTGCAGTTACGTGAGTAATAGAAGTTCACTGAGATTGTCATGTGCTGTGCGGCAGTTAATGCACTTATGGATTCTTTAAAAAGAGCTAATGTTGCCTTGATTCTGGATTAGCAGCAAAGTCTCTAGAAGACAGTTGTAAAACAGAGTTACTGATTTGTAATATAATTTTAGGAAGGTTTATTTTCCTTGAAAATTCATTGGAGGTATGTAATTACAGGAAATGAGAAAAATCTATAGAGGTTTATCCCACAGTGTCAAGCTTCCTGAAAATTTAAGTTTTCATGACTGTCCTGTTTATTAGAGAATATTATTATACCATCTGTTCCTGAAAATAGTGTTACTTACTGGTGTTTGTTTCTATATAGGAATTCCGTCAGAAGGTGATGCTGGGAACTCCTTTCCTAGTTATTTGGCTGGTTGGGTTTATAGCAGACCTAGACATTGATTCTTGGCTCATTAAAGGGCTGATGTATGGTGGCGTTTGGGCTATGGTGCAGTTTCTTTCAAAGTAAGTGTTTTACTGGGACACTGTCTGTTTAGTGTGCATGAAGTATTTGTGCAAGAAGTATTTTGCTGGCATCTTTATTGGATAGATAAGCTTAAATTTCCATTTGTTAGAATTAGTCTCTATTTCTGGGAAAGATCTTGTGCAACTACATCTCCTGTAATGTTCTTTTGTCTTGCAAAACGTGGAATTATCTTGGGTTAATACCACTGAGCTAACAGAAGCCAACAGCAGAACAGAAATTCAGTCATTATCCAGAGGAGGGTGCTGAATGTCTGTCTACAAAGAGTTATCAGCATGAATATTGCAGAAAGCAGGCAATGGAAAAGTTACTATAAAGTAATAGAGACAATGTGCAACTGTACCATTAAAGCTGTTTTCTTTTAATAATTTAAATGTGCAAAGGCATCTAAAGAGATCTATAGAGAAATTAAGTCAGAATCAGATTTTGCAGCTTTTGTTGTTGTGGAAAGAAGTGACTAAAGAAAAGGCTGCTTTCTAATAGTGTTTTTTGTACATCTTGTTACCCAATCATAAAGACTTTTAGTTGTATTTATGATTACTTGAAATGTCTGTAAATGCACCTACAAATACACGTGCACGCGCACACGCAGTCATGCTCCAGTGGATTTTCAAGATCTGTAGACTACACCATCTCTCCTTTGCTTTAAATTATCATGTGTGGCCAAGACAGAAGAACTTGTTGTATCCCCATGCTTAGGAGCTTTCTGCTTTTCTGGGGTTGGATGTCATGTTTATTTAGAACCACTTGCTTCTCTTTTCTTTCTGTATAAAGAGGAAAATATATCTGTTCCTTAAACCAAGTTCAGAAGATTTTAGTGAACTTAGTAGACCGGGAGGGAAGTGGAAGGTTATCAAGCTTTTGCAGGACCTTGGAGATGATCTCTTTAGTCTTTTTGTCACCTCTGAGGCTGTGTAATTTGCTGGCCTCCTCCCACAAAAAAAAACAACATTTGCCAATGCAAATCCTCAACTGTGCCTCCTACAGAAAGAAAGGACAAGATTTCTTCCAATCTCTTTAAGATCTGTGTTTTGTCAAGCTTTGTATATTTGGCCTAGCTGACATGTGTTCAGGATTGACATTCTTATTTTCTCTTATCCATTGCTTAATGTTTAGTTTAAATCATTTTTGAAGTGTTTTTCACAAAGCCCAGGTTTGAATAAAACTTGTGCTGTTAATCTAATAGTGTTTTCCTTCTTTCTGTAGAATTTTAGCTAATCTGCTTAGCTATGTTTTCCTCCCTATTTTCACACACAAAAATGCACAGAAGTCACTGAAAGAAAGATTAGTGCAGAGTAACTGCTGTGTGTCCAAATGTGTATTCACTTATTATTCATCAAGTGAGCTCGTGTTCCTTACAGGGTTTTCTCCAAAGACCTAAGGAACTTCCACTAGAGAAGAGAGAGATACTGTAAGGGAGTAAAGAAGTGAAATGGAAACTACCCTGCACACATTTGTCTGTGGCACCCCTGAGGGAGCCACCAGCACAAAAAGCAAAATGGATCAATATCAGGATGCTTATGCAGATGATGCAGAAGTTTTTTTTCAGGGAGGTTAGTTGTTTAGAGTGTTGCTTTCCATGGGTTTCATAGCAATTTCTTCCTGAATATGGACTAGCCTAGTTATTCACCTAGTTTGTCTCAACTGTATTCAACTTTACTCAGAAGAGTCTTTAAAAATGCAAGAGTGTAAGAAAGTGAAAATAATTCTGATGGCTTAATTTTTTTTTAAATTAATGTAGAAGCATTTTATCTTAGAACTTGGCAAACGTAGTGATACAGGAAATGAATTCATCTGGATTTTTTTCCGATTTTCTATTGGCAACTGTAGCAGAAGCAAAATACTCAGTAATCTGAAATATTTCAAGTATATGGGCTGGTAACACCAAGGTCTCTTAAGCTTTTTTCTTAGTGAAGTAATTTTAACATGCAGTTTTCATTGTCTGGGTTTCCAAAACATCTTTAGCTCTGGAATCTCAAAAGTAAGTATATTTTGCAACCACTGCTCATGTGGCTAAGAACCTTACAGGTTCCTAACTGCTTTTACAGTGTAGTTTTAGCATGAATATTTACTCTTTCTGCCTGTCTTGGCAGGTTGAAAAAGGGAATTTCTCGTGAACTTTGAACAGAAAAGTGAGGCAAATGTATTTATGGCATATTTTGCAATATCCATATAGTACATATTTTAACAGGAAGTGTTTTCCTGAAGCAGTAGTTCAAGATTTACATTTTATAAATCAAAATTTACCGTGTGACATTGTTCTACATTACAGGTCATTCTTTGATCATTCCATGCACAGTGCACTGCCTCTTGGAATATATTTGGCAACAAAATTCTGGATGTATGTGACATGGTTCTTCTGGTTTTGGAATGATATCCTTTTTTGTGTACAGTAGTATTTTTTTTCATGTTCATAGTATGAGGAATTACACAGCTATATCCTGCATATAACAGTAAGTAAACTAATAAAAATTTTGGAAAGGGAATCGCCACTAAGCATTGCTTTCTATATTAATGGTAATTAATTGCTTAAAAAATGCTTTAAAATGTGCACGTTATTGCGGTGCTTCGGTAAGTAAAAGATTTTCCTCAAAATTTACTTAGAGTAGTCTGCAGAATTTCCTGTGCTTCACCAACTTCTTATGTGGAGGAAATGTTAGCAACTTTGTAAAATATTCTCTGGCTGTGAGGTGACACAATGAAATTCACTGTTATTTTTTAGACACTGCTTTTCTGAAAGGCTGTAGGCCGCTTCATGGTCTGTATCTGTTTCAGTGAATTAGTTTCATAGTTAGATCTTCCTAAAGATTTTGGAAATTCCATTTCACTTAAGATACATTTGATAACTATATTTTGAGTTATTTTGAAAGTATGTGTATTAACAATATTAGATTATAGAGATTCAAAATATTGCTATCTTTTCTTGGGTTTGATTGTCTGTCTAGATATGAATTTCCCTTATGCATGGAGGTAGAAATTGATTCAGAGTTCAGTGGGGAATGTTAGTTTTCATGGCAAAGAAATAGATTCAAATTTTTGAGCAACTTTCTTGGGTATTGTAATTTCAGTAGCCAAGAAAAGAAAGTAGAGACTCAGTGTTTAATACAGTTCTTACAGCTGTAAATAATTGAAGTGGATTTTATGAGGATGTTGGTTTGGCTTTTTTAAAAACTGGTTTTATTTTCATCCTGAAAGGAGTTTCATGAAATAGGGTAGTAGCAGTGCTTTTGTTTTGGCATCTTCTTGATATGTTCTGCAAGCCTAACTAAAGCAGCTGTGTATTTTAGGGTTGAGAACAGAGAGGAGACCCTACTTCCATGCTACCTTTGGTTTCCATTCTGGCAGTGTTTGCAAATATGCTGCTGTTAATAGCAGTCCCGTGCAACTGGAAATGTCTGTTATGGTATGTTCTAAAAAAAACCAAATAAGCAACAACTTAAAAATTAAAATCTAGTTGCTGTTAAGTTAAAAAGAAAAGAAAAGAATGATACCAATACTGGTATGTCTTGAAACAGTTACTTAGAAATGCAGGTCCTACTACCAGTCTCTTTGCCTGGCCTGATTTTTTATGTTTTTACTCAAATTTCCTAGTGACTGCAGAATGGGAAAAGTGAGTACAAAAGGAATATGAAAAAGATTTTCCAAAATAGTAGTTAGAAATAGCAGCTCATGTTAGCTAATGCTGTTACATGTTTTGGGTTGCAAGTGTTGAGCTACTGTGAAATGCTTTCTTGTGCCAGCATAACATCAGCTTGGACCAAATCTAAGAATTGTCCAACTTTGATTTACAGTCCTTGACCACATTAAAATGGCTGCACAACCAACACAACTTGATGATGGCCTATATCTTGATGTAGAAAGCTGTCCCTTAAAGCTGGCAAATTGTGAGGTTTTTATCCTGAAGTTCATATTTCCTTTATATTTCTACCATCCTGCTTAGATTTTTATTTCTGTTTGTCATTCTGATTAAGTAGCTTGAAGTTTGGCATATTTTTTTGTCATAGAATAATTTTAATTGCTCAGTAGAAGTATAGACAATTAAGTATCCTAATAAAAGCTGGCTTTAGAATGTCAATAAAATACTGTCCTGCTTCTGTCCCAAGCTGGTGTCTCACAACCTTTGCAACAGTCTTTTTATCACAGAAGTAGTGGTCTAAGACCTTCAGTTACTAATTACTTTCATTAGAGCTGACACAATTCTCTGACAAGCAGTTTTAGTGACCAACTGCTTGAGGCCATCTTCCTTTAATTGGTGATTTTTAATTGGAAGTCTTTGTAATAAGATTCCAAATTCATTCTTCTTCTGGAAAATTGCCCTGTAGCTTTATTGCAAAAAAGAAACTGCATGCCTGATCTATTTTTATAGTATGAGGCACAGCATTGTGGTTGGATTAAGAATTCCTGTATTTTTACAGCTTTATATGATTGCTTACAGCAGACTAGAGTATTACTTTATATTCTGTAGTGTTCAAGTGATAAAACCTGTCCTGGAAGTTTTCGCAAATTCTGACTGTCTTTGCTCAGGGAACAGTTTTTAACCTTAAACAACTATCAGGAATTGCCTTACTGGAACTTTATATTATAAATAACAGAAAGAACTTAATTGATGCAAGTGCTACTTTAATATTTAGGTGTTTGTAAGAATTTTCTTGTAGATATGTTGAAGGTGTCTGCAAGATCATCAGCTCTTGTGTGTTTAATCCTAATGGGACAGAAAAAGGCACTTAATGCAATGTATCATAAAGAAAAATCAAGGATTTGCTGTCCATTTTCTTGAATTTCAGTGCAGTCACATGAAAAATAAGTCTCTAAATTCTCAGGTTTAATGATGTGTCTTTCAAAAAGCCAATATTGAAGACATACTGAATTTTTTGTTTATGTTTCCATTCTGTTGGATTTTTCTCAGCAGCTTCTGAGTCTGGTGTATTTGTTAAAGTAGAAATCCTGTTCTTGCAGGGAATGAGGAATATGATCTGTGTATTTATGAGTCTATGATCCTATGCTTCCCTGCCACTGTTTTGCTGCATACCTGTAACTATATTTTGCCTGTACCAAAGGGTAGTTATATCTTGCTCCATTTGTGTATTCTGGTTTTCTAGTGTTTGCAGAGTAGGAGTGAAAATGCCCTCAAAAATCCTACACACTATGTCACTACATTTTAATTTAGTTTTATTTTTAAAGAAAAACACTTATTTAAAATTACTGTTTTAATAATGTGAGACTAGAATTTCACATTTCATTCTTTTTCATTAGTATTTATAGGTAGAACCTTCTCTTGTGTCCTGTAAATGTCCGGGGCACACCTACCAAGATAATATCTCAGTTGTTCCTGCAGTCTTTTCAGTTCCAGCTGAACAAATACTGCCTGTTATGTCAAAAGGTTCTTACACTGCTCTGTTTTTCTAAGATGTTGGAGTTTGCTGTAACCCAAAATATTCACAGAATTTTTTTGTTTATTTCTTCTGTTTCCACTTGTTGCAAATGGGAGTGTGCAGTTTTAATTAAGCAAGTTTTTATGGCTATTGCCATAAAATAGCACTATTTTGCAGTGCTGAGATAATGCAATTATATAAGGCAATTTATATTTTTTTAAACAATTCATAATTGACTAATACTATATTGATTATCTTATTTCAAATATGCTTCACCATTTCATGTGGTCTTGGTTAAAGAAAACAAACGTTGCACGCTTTTTCAATTAGGGATCATTTTAAAATAATTTTAAGAGGATTCATGATGATTTTCATTCTTTCACAAAGACGATACAATAGCATAGGATTTTAAAAACTGTAGCAAGCATATTGGTACAGTTAAGCAGTTAAAAAAAAATCATATTACCACAAAGCCTTGCATGCAGTAAAAAAAAAAGTCAGCAGCCATGTTTCTATAGGAACCAAAGACCCCAAAAATCCAAACTCTGGGCCCAGCAATCCAGAACTTCTGTTCCCATGTCTAAATACTTTTTCTAAAGTTAAAAATAAAAGTTAAGAAAGAAGAATTCTGGGGTGGAGGAGGTATGCTAACTGAATTTATTTGCAAGCTAAGGGATTCTTCTATGTCAGATAGAAATAGAGGTAGAGGGCTTTTGCAGAGCTTCAGTTAATTACGAATGGATTTTGTTTAATAAATGCCTAGTCAAATGAGGCTTCTCATGTAGCTATCTGCTGTTACCTACCTGGACTCTTAGATCCAGATGTACAGGTGTTATGAATTGGGGGTTTGGAGCATCTTTCTTACAAGGAGAGGCTGAGGGAGCTGGGCCTGTTGAGACTCAAGAAGAGATGGCTGAGAGGGGACCTCATCACTGTCTATAGGAACCTGAAGGGAGGGTGCCAGAGGATGTTTCCAGGCTCTTCCTAATTGTGCTAAGCAATAGGACAAGAGGCAATGGGCAGACACTGATGCACTGGAAGTTCCACCTGAACATGAGAAGGAACTTCTTTACTGCAGGGGTGAGCATGCACTGGAACAGATTGCCCCGAGAGACTGTGGAGTCTCCCTCACTGGAGGTATTCCAGAACTGTCTGGACACAATGCTGTGCCATGTGCTCTGGTATGACCCTGCCTGAGCAGGGAGGTTGGGCCAGATGACCCACTGTGGTCTCTTCCCACCTGACCCATTCTGTGATGCTGTAATTCTGTGAATTGGCAGGTGTATTAGCATGTGTTGATCTCTGACAGCTTACACTGGCTGCAGATTTTTCTGTATAAGAGAAAAGGATTTTTTGGTTCATGAAAGGGCACATCTGGGTCTATACTGTGCATTTTGGCTTGATTTCAGATTTGTATGATGTCTGATAGCAGGAAGCTGCATGTCTTTGCTGCCTTTTAAATAGACTACAGTTCACGATGAAAAATTAACCTATCCCATGTTACCTCACTTAGGGGTTGTGTGGTGCTTGTTTGGTTTTAATTTTCATTTTAATGAGATTATCTTTTTGGTTCCAATTCCTGGAATAATTTTCAGCCTCTTATATTTCTTCTAATAATTAAAGGATATTGATCAGGACTAAAGTAGGAAGTGTTTCCTGGGTGTTTCTGCTTTGTCTTTCAGTGAAAACTGGGGAAACTGCATAAAAGAGAGCAAATTGGTGGCAAGGCAGGAGGTGTGAATGCCTGGTATATTATGCATTTTGCAGCCCTCAGTAATATGGTAACGTACTTTTTCCTAGTGTAGCTGTAAATGAGGATGCTAACACAAAACGAGACACTCTCTCTAGAGAACCAGTTCCTTACTCCGAAGCTATTGCAAACCTACAAGGGTTTCTTACGTGTGAAGAGATTTGAGAGATGTCTGTGATGCAAGTTGCTAAGAGCTCTTTGGAAGTAAACTGCAGAGGGGAGTTCAGCATGATTTTAGATACCTCTAGTGTGGACATCTGTATTGAAGTTTAAACACTCTTCATAGCCAGTGACAAAAAATAGCCACTTGTAAGGCTCTGCTTCTCTTACCTAATTTAAATATCTTCATACTGAAGATAGACTGGACATGGCTTTTTTCCCTTTCTGATGTCTGTGAAGGCAATACTGAGTGATTTAAAGTGGGTGAGATGAACCCTACAGCTGAAGTTGTATATCTACATCACATGCTGGAAATATCCTGGAGAAGAAAACTTTTAAATTCTCATGTAGTCTCCCAACTGCAGCACAAAAGTACCTTATCTGCCACAATTTGCATTGTCAGCATTGCACTTATCTGACACCACCATGATAAAAGGACAGGCAAAACAGGCTCTGTGGGGTGTCTCTTATGTTCTCTCTGTATTTGAGGGAGTAAAATGATGGAAAAGTGAGTTGAGACAATGGACAGCTGCTTTGTTACAGGTTATCCAAATTATAGTTAGTAGAAAAACAATTCCAAAGCATTAAGGTTATAAAAACCCTCTTAGTGTTTTCCCACATCTTCTTTAAAAGTCTAGACATGACGTATGGTAATTAGAAATGGGTCCTAAAATTGGTTTCAGTTGTACCTTTATTGTTTGTAACAGTTGTCTGATTAAGGTACATTTAATGAAAAACCAGTTTTCACTGTTGTAAAAAACCCAGCGATTATTTTAGTATTCTAAAGAAAATGTAATCTCTCTCTCGAGCTAAGCAATTCAGTTGCACCAGCTTATTTTTGGCAGCAGGTAGCTTTAGAAAAAAAGAGGAAGAAGTTGGATTGTATAAATTTTGAAGTCAGAGCTTCTCATCTCTAATTTATAAAACAGAACTGTGAGTGTTTAAGTTACAGTATAGCTGATGGTTTTTTCCCCCTGTTAAAAACTTGCAGGAAACATCTTGTTACTGGAAAGATTAATTACCTTTAGTGAGCTAATGCTAACATTCTAACTAATTCTAACTAATGCTAACATTTAATTTAACTTGCCAATATTTTTTTTATTAGAAATTCACAGCCAATTCCTTGCCCCACCCAACAGGTGGAAAACAAAAATTATTTGGGATACACTTCACATGAACAATGAGCCTTTGTTAGCATTTCATAAGTCAAAAAGAGGCCTACTTGTATTTGTTTGCATTTCAGGGCTCTTTTGCATCACAAGTTACTTACATCTGTATGTATCTAAGTTACTCAAAATATAGTGTAATTTGGGTGTGTAGTGCTTTGTGCCTGAGTGATAGGTGTCCTTTTTGTTTGGATAATGCTGTAGAGGCTTCTGCCACCACAGATTTGTCAAGTAGGACATCTCCTTGCAGTTATGACTGGCAGCTGACAGCAGGTGTCTTTAGTCAGTTTTGTCAGGTCTTTTGTAGGTTTATGAGAATAAATATTTTTTCTTTTGTGGAAGAGAAACATCTGAAGTATTTGGTTTTTCAACGTCACTGCTAAAAATGTTTTAATTCTCTGAAGAAATGTCAAGTGCTGTTAGACTAGGCATGTTACATGGCAAGACATTGAATGCAGGAAATGTATTTTAAAACAAATGGTTATTTTCTGCCTTTATGGTAAGTGATTCTATAAACACTTCAGAGAATAATAAATCCTGTGGTTTTTTAAGTATTAGACATACTAATATGTTAAAAATAACTTTCAGTGATGCAAAATATGTGTATTGCCTTATTACAGGACCAGGTTTCAGACACTACCTTTCTTGGAGATAAATGGTGTTGGGACATGATTGCCATGCAACAGTGGCCATTGCAGCAAAATTCCTTCTATGGCTAGAAGCAGCCCGTCCTGTGATATCACAGGAATGTCAGGCCACTGAAGACATAGGCAGTCCAATGTCTGTCTTATAAATAGAGCTCCAAAATGTTTATTCTGAAAACAGGAAATAGTTATTAAGAAGATAAACTTCATGGGACTTAATTTAATTAAAAGGGAAAACAGTTACAAAACTGAACTATCGTTGTTCATGCTTTAGAAGGATAAATGCTTTTAAAATACCTTATGGAACAGACCATTCTTAAAAGCAAGTTTTGAAGGTTGAGCAGTAGAAAATGCTGAGTACCAAGCTAGTTCTTACAGAAGTGCTGAATTTTGTTAAATCTGAAGACAGTGACTCAAGGGCATTAGTGAAATTTAAATTTACTTAAATTTTGTTTCAAAATTATCCGTGAGAATGTTCAAGAGGAAATTCAGTTTTACACTTGAGATTCCTTGACTGTAAACACATCTCAATTTTTTCTTTATACATCTTCCGTTCCTTGCTAATAGTGTTGCACTTTTCTACAATTTTGGAAAATCCTGGAAATCTGATCCGGGAATCATCAAAGCCACGGAAGAACAAAAGAAAAAGGTAAACCCAAGAGATACAAACTTGTTCTTCAACAGCCTTCCACCAGCTGATCAGAGTAGTTAGTTTACTGTTCAGTACATTAAATTGCAGTAAGTTGTATAACAAAAGGTTTAAAATGTTGGAAAGTCTTCCAGATTTCTTTTTTTTACTATGTGTAATGCATTTCAAGTCTAATTGGTGCAGAATTGCATATTGGTCATTTTGAGTAGCAAAATAAAATTGTAACTTGAATTTTCAATTGAAAAAGTTTGAAAAGCAGTTAAGTGAAAAAGAAAATGCAAAGTTTCAGACTTTTTGCCATACTGAAACAAATAGCCCATTATGGGAAAAGTGTTGGTTAATTTTATAAAAACTTTCCAGACTTTTAAGCACCTCTAATTTTCTTTACCTTTGTGTGTAGAAGTATTAGACTGACAAACATTTTGAGGCTGAAACAGCCAAAACCCCAGGCAGTTTGGGGTGGGTTTATATTTTGGCATAAATGTCAGAGAAAATATGGGTGATCTAATGATATCTAAGACATAGTTTCATTATTAGTATTTCAGATTTTTTTTTAAATTAAGTGCATTGTTCTCATCAGCCAAACTGAGCATTGAATATGCCAAAATTATACAAGCAGCAGAAGCATTTGTTTTGTTTTATTTTATTTAAATTTCCTATAAGCCAACATCCCACCTAAAATGCACTTTGAGCTTCTACTTCTTGGTTATTTGTGGAAAGACCTGTGCGGATCAACATCAGAACACTTGGACTTATGTCCTTGTGTAGGAATGAAAATATAATAGCCATTAAAAGGATGGTGTAGATGCAATAATTCTTGTATTCTGCAATAGGTAATAGGTGAGTTCTAGTCAATGTGCAGATTTGGATTTACTCTGAAAATTCCATTTCTTTTATTGCCAGTTTGCCAAAGTAAATTGCAGTCTAAATTCTCCTTCAACTGGACTAAATTAAGTAGAATAGTCAACAATGACACTTTGGATTGGATTGAGCAAATTGCACAAATATGCAGTTCATTTGATCTACTTGCTTAAATATGCAAGTGTGGTTCCAAAAGCCATGTTGAAATGGGTAGGAATTGCAAAATGCAACTTCTTGAGGCAGATGCATATGGCTGTGAATGTTTTGGATTGCAGCTAACCACATGGTAAAATGTTCTGTTAGCAGGGGTATGAACCACTGTAGGACGTGTGTGTGACCTTCGTGCAGTGTAGCACTTCCTAACGTTTTCATAATTTGTCTTCAAGTATTTAATGCTGAGTTAGCCTTTAGTTTTGAAATAACTAAGGAAGAAAATTCTTTTCATTTCAGATGACCAAGTATGTTTGGAAATGTGTAGTAAGCAACTAGTAAGTTTCAGATGTAGTAAGTTTGTAGTAAGTTTCAGATGTTTGTTGTTTTAATATGTCATGTTGTTTTTTCTGTGTTACAAAATAACCTAAGTCACTCTTAAAGCAAGTGAAGGAATAAATAAATATAATTTTCCTGTAGTTCAAAAGTATGAAAGGTAGACAAAGGTTTACAAAGCACAATGATGTGGATGTAACTGAAGCAATCCTGGGTCTGCACAAGACGCATTTAAAAGCTGTTCATCTGCTGTTGTTCAGTTCTGTCCTCCTGAGGTTTGGGATTTTGCTTGTGGACAATACTGAACTCCAGTGTTGAGTGTCAGACCATGTACATTCCTTTTTGCATCCTTTCGTTAGTCCTTAGTGTAGTGTTATACTCCCACTGAAATCAGAGGGACTATTTATGAAATTGTCCAAAATGTGTTGTATGAAATTGTCCAGGGTATCGAAAGTCACACCAGCAGCACTGAAATCACAGTAGGTGACTAGGAATAAGTATAAACTAGAATTAATTGAGAAGTAAATATGCATATTGGTTTAATAAAGTAGATTCAAAATCAGTTTCATCTGAATTTAATTTGTTCCTGTGTGTAGAAAGTACCTGAAATAAAGGACTCACAGCCACAGGTCTGAAAATGCTTGTCACCATTTGTTTATATGCTAAATTCTAATTTTTATTTTTCCTGCAGACAATAGTAGAACTTGCAGAGACAGGAAGTCTGGACCTCAGTATATTCTGCAGTACCTGCTTGGTAGTATATTTTTAAATCAATTTCACCATTTATTAATTTTTTTCCTTTAATGCTAAGCCAAAGTTAGTGTTCCTGTAACAAACACATATTTGACCTTAATATTGGAGTTTCAAAGGCAGAATTTATTTATAATATTTAATTTAAACAGTGTTTTCAATACATAATATATACACAAAAAAACTGCAGCAGTGAGAGGCAAAAAATTTTCACTGTGGAAATAACTTGCCAGTGTCAAAATTCAAGTATCCAGTATGTCTACCAAACTGGTTGGTTATATACCTTACAAGTTATGAAAATCACACGTGACATTCCACTACCTCTGTAACTCACAGTAAAATTATGTTGTGCTTCTAGTAAAATTTTTTTTTTTTCAAAAACCAAGTGTATTTCTCTATCTGCCAATAGTCAGGAGGGAGAAAAAAAAAGTCTTAATTTCTGTAAAGCGAATATACCGTGCTTTTTCTTTGGAAGTTAATTAGCAAATACAAAGTTCTCAAGGTTATCAGTGCAAAGTTATCACTGCAAAGCTCTGACATATGTGGGACATGAATGATGTTAATAGCTCCAAATTTGAAGCTGGAAAATTATATACAGATGTGGCACCTTAAAAATTATGTGTGTATATACATATTTATCTCAGACTACTTCTTTCAAGACATAACCTTTCAAGAAAAATTTTTGAGAGTAATTTAGCATTTTAAGTTCCATCGAGTTTTGCTTGTTGAGTCATATTTCTGTCTTTAGAAAATAACCCAAAAATATTATGTTAGAGCTTGGTTATGAATGACACAGAATCATGGAACTCAAGCTCATTCTGTATTTTCATTGTTGAAAGCTGAAATGAAGTTGGTTGCTATACAAAGCTCAATTGCTGGAGGTGATAGAAGAACTTTGTATGAAAAAAAAATTATATAAGAAAAATGGTGTGAAAATAATTTCAGTGCAGTTGTAAGGGTATTTGTGTTAAACAGTGTGTGGGTTAAGCTTAATAGCTAAGATTGCCTTAAGAATTAGCATCAAATTTGAAGTTCTCTGAGGAATTAACAATAGCACAATCAATTTACATTTAAATTAAGGGTTTGTGGTTTTCTTCTGTTTAAAATATATCAGGGTGAGTTGCTTTTGTAAACAAATGTTTGTTATCTGTTACAGATACGGAAGCCAGTGAGGTCCAAACACTGTGGTGTTTGCAATCGATGTATAGCAAAGTTTGATCACCACTGCCCGTGGGTGGGGAACTGTGTAGGTCAGTAATTTGCTGAAATGCTCCACAACGTTTTGCTTGTTCTTATTTCACAGTAGAAGTGACTTGGCTTCTTTAGAAAAGCTTTTCAATATTGAGCTTAATTCTTTTTCTAGATGTGATTCTCTGCATTGTTCTCATTTGTATTGTCTATTACATCCCCATCCTCAGAATTGTTTTGTGTCTAATTTAGTTCGCTACATATGTATTTTTATTAACATAAACCCTAGTAATGAAAAGATGCAAAGTTTAACTGCTGAAAAGGCATGTGCCAATTCCACAACTGATTATTATCCATTGCATAAGATGAAAATTTTCATTTTGACCAAAAATATTCAGTAATTTAATGGTAAAATATACGTATTTAAAATTGTTATGATTATAGAAGTTAGATACAGAATTACTTCCTATTGAGGTATTCTCCTCTTTTTGACTATCCAGGTTGTCTTTTATTCTCCCCAGTGATTATGAAAGGAATGGATATAGAACAGAAAAAAGTCGCTAAATGCTGCTATTCCCAGTCATACTTTTTGAGTAACTTATTTGAAAACCATTATTATGCAGGGAGCACTGAAGACCTTTCAGCTAGGAAAAGAGTGCAACTTGCTTCATGTGTTTAATTTTTTAGGACACAAGCAGAGGTAACTTGAACCTTGGGGAGGAATTAGGACCTGGGTTCACTGACAGCTGACAGCCCATAAATGCTTCATTATAATCCTTTCAAATAGATATAATAATGAATAGCCAGAGTAGTTTGGTCTGAAAATCAAGAGTAAAACAGTCAGTCTGGGCATTTAAATTGTAATAGAACATCTCTGAAGTCTCATTGAGATCAACTTATATCGCCTTCTTCTGTTTTATGTTTCCTACAGACGTTACTATCTGAGATATTTTCGGTTTATATTTTAGATGTTTTACAATGGAAAACTAAGAAATTTTTGATTCAGACAGGCAGGGGAGCATGGGCTCAGGTTTTGCAAGAGTACTGAGGAGTACATGTCAATGGGATGGAAAGATCCAGTATTTTAATCAGTAACTGGAAAATCACAAAAAACAACTGGGGGAGGAAAGACCTTAGTTTGTATTGAGAGCATGTGTGAGTGATGGGATTAGGGTAGGTGGAGGAAATGGTTCTTAAGTAACAGTGATGATGGAAAAGCAGAATCTGTCTTCTAGTGGTGTAGTACAGAGTGGGGTAACTGGAGGTGAAAGTAAACATAGGGCCCTTAAAAGTATGCTGGGAAAAAGCATTAGAAATCACAGTATGGGAGCTGGAGCTGAACTGGAGGGAATGATGGTCTGAACAACCTTATATGGCTTCTGTGTCTCAGATTGGTTTGTAGTCACTCTAAGCATGGGATTGCAAAACAGAATCCATTCTTAAAACAGCATTTGTGCTATGTTCGCCAAAAAGGGAAACATGAATCATGCCTATCTGGAAAGGTGGAATTTGGATGTGTGTGGAATGTGTTAAAAGGATAAGAATGTTGCTAAAAATAGAACTGAGAAATCTTTTGAGTGTTTACAGGCACTCTGAAATAAATCCTTTGGGGATAAAACTTGGCACATAAAGAGACTGAATATTTTTACCATTTTGAAGAGGTTGACAAAAAGTGGAAACTATTTGTGAAAAATAAGTGAATGGCAACTAGGGCAAATTGTTTGCCTCAAAATTTTAATTAAAATATGGCAAGCAAGTCTCTAGAAATGATTATGTTTATCTTTTAAATGGAGTATCAAAATAGCATTATGTTTTTTTACAGTTTTTTTTGTTTTAACTGCAGAGGATGACTCTGTTCCTTCCAGTCCAGGAGGCAACTGTAGAGCACAGTACTGTGTTTTGCCCAGTCTTATTCAAAATACAGTTTCTCCAGTTTCTCTTTTCACAGATTTTTTTCTTTTCAAAGTGTGAACACTTTGAAAGATTGTACTATTTCATTTATGGTTTTAAATGCTACACCTATGTTTTTACCTCACACATAATGGATTTCCTGTTAGGCAGAATGTGTTTTAGTATCATTTAAGATGTTGCTGAAAGAAGCATCCCATCAGATGCCTCAGATGGACTTCTAGGTCACTATTTAACTTCTGTGTTCTTTAAAAAATGTCTTTTATGATACTTAACAGTTCTGAAATTTAGAATGCAAATGAAAGATACCTTAGGGACATTCCCAACACTTTCTCATATGCGCTTAGGTGATTGAAGGCAATACTACAACATAATTTTGTGTTTTCGGGAACTTGTTTGATTTTCAAGGAAATATCTTATGTTTAGTCTAGCTTGTGCTATATGTATGTTTTTCCTCATCTCTTATTTATAGTCTTTCAGCTCACTTGCTAAAAGCACTTGATTATTTTCTGCCTCCAGAGGATGCTCTTGTTTTAGCAGGGAAAACATTTGACATAATAAAGAAGTAAATGCTGTGCTGGTAGATGATGACAGCCAAATCTTTTGTAGCCCATTATCATCTCTGTGGGTTTAGTTTACAGCCTGGAGCTGTTGGAAGGTTGCAACACTGGACATATTTTACAAACAGAAGGAAGGCTGAGTACTTCAGAATTATGATGTACTCACATAAGAGGCATATTTTTAGCTATACAAATGTTAAAAATAGATCAGTCTTTTAGTAACTGAATTTTCTTGCATTACAATTCTGTCTAAAGCAGAGTAGTTTTTATCCCATTCATTATTATAGCCAGGTTCTTGGGCCTTGTCTGTTCAGTTACATGTATTTGTTTTACAAGTTTTACAAGATATTTTACTTTTACCTAGCTTCATCAAGCAGCCAAACCTAAGATGTGAGTTAGCTTATTATCAAGGAAGATTGTATATTTGTTCATATTACTGTTACTTTCAAGAAAGTGAACATTGCAGTTTGATAATTTTCAATGGCTTTTAAAGAACACTTATTAATGTGTAATTCGTGGCTGTTAAGAGTTCTGCAACAGCTGTCACCAACATTGCTCTAAATATTGTTTATCAGTAATTTTATTAGTTCATGAAAGAGGTTACAAATGAAGTAGCGAATTACAGTTGCAACATGACAGAAAATTAAAGAAAAATTGCTTTGTTGACTGAGAAGTAAAAAAAAAAAAATCATAAATCAGCTAATTTCACTGTCCTGAAGTTATATTGGCTTAATATTGTAGAGTAATGTTTCTGTGTACAATAATAAGCAGTACTTCTAAGCAAGCAATTAAACTTGCTGGTGTAAAGTTGTCTTTCTGCTGAAAGTGTAGTAATTTGGTCCCTGTTGTGCAACTCCAGGAGCAGGGAACCATCGCTATTTTATGGGATACCTGTTCTTCCTGCTTTTTATGATCTGCTGGATGATCTATGGATGTATCTCTTGTGAGTAAACATGATTTTTTGGTTTTTTTTTTTTTTTAATTGCTTCTAAATACTTTATCTCCTCGTATGGATTTTTATAGATCTTTGCCTTATCAGAGTTTTGGGTATTTTTATCCTGGACTTGAGCTGCACAGTAATATTTGACTATATTGGGTATTTTAATTTAGAAGATGATGTTTTTCTTGTCCTAGATATTTTTTTCTACATCATGGCCAAGTGTGTGGATATGTCATGTATTCAAGGAGCTGGGAAAGGAAGAGAGAGCAAGTAAAGCTCTTCTGGCACAGTGTCATTTTCTTATTTAATTTAATGCATTCTAATGTGGGCATTGTATGTTGCTGTACAATAAACATACCTTAAATCTTCCATATATTTTTAACTTATTTTTTTTTCCTCTAGACTGGGGTTTCCACTGTGAGACAAGTTACACAAAGGATGGATTTTGGACCTATGTTACACAGATTGCTACCTGTTCTCCCTGGATGTTTTGGATGTTTCTAAACAGTGTGTTTCACTTCATGTGGGTGGCTGTGTTACTCATGTGTCAGATGTATCAGGTATGGAAGAGCACTTCAATCATAATGCTGTGTCTTAGGAGTGTCATAAGAATATCAAATAGTTCTGTCATTTACATTTTTGTGTTCATTGTGCTAGACGAAGTGTTTACTCTCAGCCTTGCTGGAGGAGGCAGCATCTGCTGTCTCTCAGAATTAGGCATCATTCAGTTCTCATTCACGTGGCTGGGGTTTTTTTGTGCCAGAGGTTAAAATACCTGCCTCCTGCCTTCCATTCTCAGAACGACAAAAAGGTAAAACAGACCAGAGAAAGGCAATAAAGACTAATAGAGGATAAGAGCTGTGAGGCCAATTTATAATAATGCTGTGTGTCATTAACAGACAGGGAACGGCAGCTTGAAAGGGGATGCAATAATTACTTACACTGCTTCAGTGTGAGTTGCAGCCACATTATTGTATTCTAATCGGACCAAACCCAAGTTTTCTTTATCCTTTCTAAGAAAAGTCAGACTGAAAGCCTTGAAGTATGACTTGTCATTAATGAACCATGAGACTTAATCTTTCCAGAAAGATTTCCTGGAAACAGAAATTACCTTCTAAGGCTTAGGTAAAACTTTTCAGTAAGTTTTGTCTTCCATTTTTACAATATTCGTTACTTACAACATATATCAATTTCAAAATCTTACAGTTTATATTTGCGCCTGATAATTTCCCCAGTCAAAAACTCATTTGTGAAAAGGACTTCAAACGAGTAAATTTGGTCCTTTTTCAGTCATGCAGTTCTTGGTTGCATGTTTTTATGTGAACTAAATTACTTATTCTTCCTGTCTTAAGATATCTTGCTTGGGTATCACAACAAATGAAAGAATGAATGCAAGAAGATACAAGCACTTTAAAGTTACAACCACATCTATTGAAAGCCCATTCAAGTAAGTCTTAAAGCATAGACAATTTTCTTATTTGTGTAGCCTTGCATACATTTGAATCATGCTGCTTGTTGAAACAGAACACACCTAAACACTTTTAGAGTATTTTCTCTACTTACAGTGCTGAATCTTGTCTGCTATTTTCACAGACACACATTCTATCCTATTAAAGGAAGTGATTAATGTTTTGTAGTGTAGGGTGCATAAACACAAAAAAGAATGCTTTCCAGCAGTGGTTGTATTTCACTGTAGAGTTTATGGGGAAATAAATATCCTCTTTATAAAGCAGATGCTCAAACCAGAGGTAGTTGCTTACTGCAGCATGTTGATGTTGACCTGGACATTCATTTCCACAGCGGGCACTTTCTGCTGAGTAATACTTAATGTGCTGTTGAACTTGCTTTGTGCAGTAGCTCCTCTTTCTCTCTACTATGAGAAAAGAGGCTTTGCTTTCTTCCTGTTTATGAGGAAAAGCATGGCCAAAGCTATTTGTGGGGAAGGGAGCAGGATGTCCCAGGAACTGAAGTGGGTATTGCATAGGTGAGAGCAAGCTGTTGCATTCAGCTTTTGGGCATCAGAATGTGAAAGGGTAGGTTGGGATTCTGGTTTCTGTAGTGATGAGGGTGCAAGATGAAATAGGACTGGGATGGGAATACAGGGGCATGGAGCAGCTTGTGGAGCCAAAGCAGGACATAATTGAAGGCATGAGGCTGGCTATTGATGGGTTGAGGCATGTTACAAAAGGAGCTGGGAAAAGAAAAAAGCACGTCCCATCCTGCTGCATATGCTGTGTCTCTTGTGGGAGCTGCTGCTCTTTCAGCTGCCACACAGGGGAAAGGAGATAGGAGATGGGAATTGTGATCAGGAGCGGTCAGCATGGATTCACACAATCCTGTTCAATGTGCTCTAGGATGACCCTGGTTGAACCAGATGACCCACTGTGATCTGTTTCAACCTTACCCATTCTGTGATTCTGTTATGCAGCAAATGGATTTCTGTGCTAGAAATTTGTGTGGTCTTGTTTTTAATATCTCTTCATACAAAACTTGTAGTGAGAAGCAGACAAGCATCTCTGTATGGTTGCAGTGTTCCTACAGAGTAGAGTTGTAACAAAACTAGATAATTACTTTGCCTGAAAAACACAGGGTGGTACACAGGGTAGGAAAAAACTGCTGGTTTGATCCCAAATTACTTTCCCAAATTACATTCACAAACCATTTTAACTGAAATAGCTGCTATTATAAAAATTACTCCTGAAAATAACACCAGATGTCTGAAATAACTGACTTAGCATCACCTGTTGCATGAAGCATTGACATCAAATAGTTTCATCTCCTTTTTGTTTAGACCTGCTCTCACATATATCATAACATGAGCTTCTTTTCCAGAAAACTCTGATCTATTCAGCCTGTGTCTAATTAAGTTAAAAACCCCCAGCACATTGGGAGTTTTTATGTAGGTTTCTTAAATATTTGACTGTTAATTGATTCAGCCACAGAAAGTGCTTGAATAGTTCATTTAATTAAGATAATGCTTTCTTAATTTTGTATTGTCAAGGGACCTGGTTGATCCTAGACCTGCAGCTGGTGAACCAGTATGTATGCAGAAACAGATATCAATAAAGATGGAAATTATTCTGGGAAGACATTCACTTCATGCCGTTTTGTCTTGCATCCATCTGGACAGTGCAACTGTCCTCTTAGAACAGGATCTGAATTACCATGCTGTGCTACATGGTGATGGACTGCTAGTAACATGTTTTGGTAGATAGTGGATGAAAGTTGGTGTCTTGATTATGCCCAAGGATCAAACATTCAGCAGTCTGGTGACTACTTCTTGTTTCAGAATTTGCTCATCAACTTGCATATCAAGTACTAGAATAATTCTGAACAGAGTTGGTTTTCTAAAGTTAGAAACTTAAAGGGTGAAGAATCAAATTGTATGTAGGCAAAAGATGTACATTGTTAGATGAGCTATGATATTGCTTGCTAACGTGTGTTTTTCTTTTGTTTTTAGCCATGGATGTATAAGGAACATTATAGACTTCTTTGAATTCAGATGCTGTGGTCTTTTTCGGCCTGTTATTGTGGACTGGACAAGGCAGTATACAATAGAATATGACCAAACTTCAGGATCAGGCTACCAGCTAGTGTAGCACCACCTTCATCCTGTGAGCATATCATACTGAGTGGTGCCTGAAAAATCTTCTCTCTCTCTCTCTCGACTCCGCATCCCTTGAAGAGTAGCATGCTGTGTGTAGGGCTGATGATGAATTATAAAGGTACCTTCTCTTCATCAGAATTTTATTAACAGAAGTAAAAATGGACAGAATAAACTGCCAAACCTGATAAGGAAGAGGAGGAAGATCAAAAAGGGATTTTAACAGTTCTTAACATGAGAATTATTCATGACAACACATTCACAGTATTTGTTATTGGGTTTTTTATTTAAGGTCTTTCACAATGGAGCATGAGATTACTGAAGTATTGACATAAGTAGTTATACTGTGCTGAGCAGAAAAATTTGTGTCCCAATATCAATAATTCCACTGAAACAAGAATCTAGAATATAAAACTAAATTTCATGATACAGAGTTCACTGATCGCTATGTTGTAGTTCCTGTAATGTGATTTTTTTAATACAGATTTTCTGTAGTAAGATGTACATTGAAAAATGTACTTTTCAGTACTGTTATAAACATCTATGGTGGGGATCCCCTGTAACCTGTTAAATTATAGCAGTAGGGCACGTCAGGTAATGTTGAGTAAAAATATGTTGCCCACGTTTTTTGGTGATTGTTTTTGCCACCAGTCAGTGGTACAACTAAATACTTGTAATAACCCTGTTCCGAAATAATGTAGTCTGAAGTAAACAGCTGCGCCAATAAGGAAGGCTTTTCTGTCAAAGTTAAAGCCCTGCTTAAATGCATGATACACCTGTAAAATTAGTTTACAGTATATAATGTTCAGGGGAAAAAAAAGTGGGGAAAAATAATTATCTTTGAAGTAATTGTATAAGCAACTTACAAACTAGCAATGTTTTAGTATTAGGTTTGGTCCTCATACCGTACAGTGTAGTGTATTTGGAGACATGTTGGAAGAGAAATTACATGGGGGATACCACAGATGGGAAAACAAAAGTCTCAGTTATAAAAAGACAAGATAGTTTTATATTGAATGCAATTGCAGAAGAAGAACCCAAAGTTGCCTGAAATACTTATTTCATTTGGATGTGAAATAGTGGAACCCAAACTTTAACAAAAACAAAAAATTCAGAATCCCCATAATAGCACGTGCACACAGAAAGCGCAGAGCAGTGTTCTGAAGAAGATGGTGTACTGGCACGTGGAAATCGCCCTTAATTTCTGTTTTTAAGTTCTCATGCTACAGATGTGTTTGGAAGGTAAGGAATGATCTGAAATTGCATTCCAAAGGGGCTTTTCTTGAATGTGATGCACTGATTTTTGTTATGGTGTTTTCATATACTCATAGTGAATTGTTCACTGCTTCCTTAACTATTGTTTACAGAGAGACTGAGAATCAGGTTAGTTCTCTTCTAAGTGCTGTAGCAACCCAGTGGTTCGAGCAACCTGTGAGGGGAGTTTGGGGAGGGACCTGAAAGCAGATGTCTGAGACCAGTGTAAAGAATGTGTATCTGTATATAAATAATTTATCAAATAGTTTTCTCTCTGTGAGTGTGTGTTTAGTGTATTTAAAGCTGCTCATTTTCATTTTATTCAACCAAAAAAGTGTAGGAAGGTATCTAATGAGCTTTTAGTGATGTTAAATATTGCTGTTAATAGGCATTATGCCCTGCAAATTCACTGCATGTTTGATGCTTGGCAAAATTAGCGTTTTCTGTAATACGCAGATTACAGGTAATAAAGCAATCTAGTGGTATTCCCGGCCCTTGCCTTAGTAAGAGGAGCAGTGAAACTGTAAATAGTTGATGTTCAGTATTTGCAAGTAAACATTTTTTCTGTAGTTGTTCATTGATCTCAAGACACACACTTAGTTTGCAAGTACCAGATATCAGGATTTACAGAAGTGCAGCATTAGAGTCCTTGAATGTTTAATACTGGAAAAATCAACGTTGTCTTGGACACTTTTAAGAGGAGAGGTTTGGGTATAGGGGTGGCAAGAAGCTTTGGCTACTGTTGTCAGACAAAATTTGTAAACCTAACAAAAACATGCTCTATTTCTGTGAAAACAATTGACTTCAGTTATTCATATCTTTTTCTAATCAGAAAAAAGCATGAAAGCTTTACAGTAGGGTTTGTTTTAATCATCAATTATGTTCTTCATTATCGNTTTTTTCACATTTTAGCTGGGGGTCGGTTGACTTGAGGAGCTTCAATACACTTTATTAAATATCAGCCAGCCACCAGAAGAGCAGTTCAGTGCGTGATGCAAGTTTTGGTCATAGTTGCCCAGTAGCATTAACTGTCATGAATTGCATCATGCACTCTGTGTCAAAAATGTTTGCAAAAGAAGAGGTGATCCTTGGTAGCACATAGCAAGTTCTGCACTATTTATGTGTCAGTAGCTCTCTGGTGACAGTTTTGTTGAGACCTGCAGAATCTGAGCAATAGTAGGTAGTTGTGAAAATTAACATGCATATATGGATTTAGGATGTATGAAGTTTCCAGTGCAAAATGTAACTTGTCATGAGTAACACTGAATTGTTGATGTGAAATCATAAAGCAAGCAGGGGGGAGCCAACTATGCAGCATTTTTCTGTCAAGTTATCAAACTTAAAATTCTCTTGTTGAACCAAAACTGCATTGCTTCTGAAACTTAAGCTGATCCAGACCAACAGCAAATCAGACCAAGTTAATCTGACATAGGTAGAATAAATAGGAATTTTGTCTTGGCCCTAAACATGTGCTGTTTCTTTGCAGGTTTTTGTATTCTTTGATGTCCACCAGATTTTTTTTTTTTCAATTAATGTGTAAAACAGCATCACTACATTTTAAGCTGTGGATTTTTTTGTATATTATTTATAACTGTGCCAAGTATTATTTTAATACTGTCGAGATCTTGATGTGTATTACATTGTGAACAAAAAAAAAATCTGTAAAATGTTTAATAAACTAGCTCTCCTTACATAAATTAAATCTGTTAAATTTTGTAAGTTATTAATCAAATAAATATTGACTCTTAGATGCAGTGTTTGTATTGACTTGGGGTGTGATTTTATACAGTGTAGTTTCTGTCCAGTTTCAGAAGCCTTTCTGGAAAGATGTACAGGTGTCTTACAGATGGCACGCACCCAAATCTGTACAAATGTGAAATCCTTTGAGTTACTACATTGTTTTGGTAAATTACACATTTGCACTACCAATTAAAATTAGCATTCACTAATTAAATATTCCTGTCTTTTGAGTGAAGCATGCTGGCAAGGTAACATTTCTTAAGGGAGAATTCCATCTAGAGAATGTTTCATGTGGCCTGATACACTTATATAATGAGATTTGAGGTGTTCTAAGTCAGCCAGACACCTGCATAGGTCTAGGATGTGTCACCAAGGTGTGTGCTTCTGGGTGGCTCTTGCAGGAGACAGACTACCTTGACTCTTCTGGTCCATGCTAAAGGTTAGAGTTTGAGTAGAAACAAGGTAACAATCCAAGTTGGAATTTAATCAGGATATTTATAACCAGCAAAATGTATTAAAGTATAAGGCTAGGACTTAAAAGCACATCTAAAGGGAAGACTACTGAGTGTTGGTTTGGTATTGACATTGAGCATTAGTGGTGTGTTCTCCCCTTCCCCAAGCAATGTTCCTGGTGAGGCTGTGTCCAGGCTCACACACTTTGGCTTGTCAGGTAAAGACCAAGGAATGTACTTTCTTTCAAAAATAAAGACTTTCAGCCTTCTGTGCTGAAGATCTCCATCCAGGATTTGCAGTTCAGAGGAATTTCTGTGCTTGGGAGTCCTGATGATTTGAAAGCTGGTTCCTGGGTTTGGTTTTTTTTGGAAGAGTTCAGTGCCTTGCACCTCCCATTAGCTGCCTTTTAGTAAAATCAGACTTTTTCTATGAAAGCAATGTCTATGGTAGGAGTAGCAGGACTGGGAGTTTTTCCACAGGTTTTCTAGGCTGTGCTGTTGCTTGCTGCCTCACTCCCACCTGAAATGTGCTGCTTCAGAGTTACTTTTGTCTTTTTCAGCTCTAATATTTCCTGCTCTGTGAACTGGACAAGCTCTTGGGTCACATTTTGAGCTGGCTTGTTTTCCCTCCTATCCACATGGTTCCTTTATGACCTGTACAAAATGCTCTTTGTGTATTATTTTGAGTAGTACATATTTTTCTAATTAGGCTTTTGGCTTGCACTGCTTCACTGCCTCAGACCACGGTTATAGATGTTGCTTGAAACTGCTTTAGACCACGCTGACACGCTTGCCTAATGTTTTGTTGCAGCATTCCCAGTCTTGAATGTGTTTCCATAAATTCAGTCTTGTGAAGGGTTCTTTTATCCCAAAAATGTATCAGCCTGCTTCCCAAACCAGACAAGTTTCCAAGTTCTTTGTTTTTGAACCCAACTTCTTAATCTGCAGCTGTCTGGGTGGAGTATTCCTGCACAGTCAGTTCTGTGCAGAACAGCACCTCAATATCAAAGCGTGTGCAGCCCCCCAGAATATTACAGTGAACATGGGTTTGGTTTTCATTTACCAGAGACTCTGTGGCAGAAACAGGCAGCCATTTAGGCACAGTTACCCCCATCTATCACTTTCAGAACTGTGTACAGAGCAGTAGATTAAGATTTACTACTTTTCTGCTGCTGTACAAGCTCGCTGCCTTACACACACATATATGATGGTATGATACTGAAGGAGAGTCATTCAGCTCTGAAGGCCATGACTCTGTATGTCCAGCTTTCAGCAAAGCTCTACATCAAGTCTGTAAGCATCATTTTTGCACCCCTGAAGTACCCCAGCAACACTCCCTCACTTTTATTGCTGACAACACGTGGATTTAGGGTCTATCAACAAGCAAAGCTTTATTGAATTGATACTCAGTATTAAAAGTGTTACAGTGTGATACACAAAGCAAGGAAAAAAGCAGTGTGTTTGTTTGTTTTTCAAATCATCGCTGAAGGTACACTACAGTAACTAGTATCTGTTTCACAGTAGTTAGTAACATTTAGGAAACTCTCTTGTTCCTTCTAGCAGGATCTCAGCAGAGCTGAAGGCGTTTTTAGCCCCCTCACTGGGCATGAACAAGGGCACCTGCTCCCTGGCCGTACCCAAATCCCTTGGGGCCAAAGTTCTTCGCGTAACAACCTGTGAGAAAGATGAACACACAGTAGCTGAGTCTCCTGGCGCATTAATTAAGAACGGCGCTGTCTAGGCTAAGCCTCTCAGCCGCTTCTCCGCAGTCACTGGAACAGCCCCCTGGGAAGCAACGCTCAGAAACATTCTGGTAAGCTGCGTAACTGCCAGGATATTACTGAACTGAACTCGGCAGCCAGGACTGTTCCGTCCGTGTAGCTCCCAGCCCACTCTGTGAGAGCAACTCACACGTCCGTTCTGTGGCTTGGTACCTCTTAAGGCATTTGTTGTCATCAAACCACTGTGTGGATCAAGTTTATATCCACAACCACACAAGAAGGCGTGGCAGGGTGCTTGCTGGCTTGTTTCCTTACTCTGATGAGGCACAGGGCACGGGCTGCTGCTGCATTTCTCAGTATGTGATGTTTTGCTTGATGCAGATATCAGCTACATCAGCAGCTTCAGTAATATCTATTTCATTTTTTACTCTATTCCTATGACTTACATAGCACTTCCTTGTTAACATGAGCCTGAAAGTTTCTTATATCAGCAATATGTTGACTGTCCTTGTAAGACATTACCTTGAACCATAAACAAATAGTCTTTTGCTTCTTTTCTCACCTTTACAATAGATTTCTCCCTCTTTTTCAGTTAAGGTTGTAGATTCTAGGCTTTTCCCACACTTGGCACATCGGAAGCAGTTCTTGTGCCATGGCTAGAGAAAAAATAAAAATATAGTATTAATACACAGGATGCCCAAGTTGGTAAAAACCCACATTAACTGGAGGTAGCTGCATTAGTGTTGATTACAGACTGGTGCAATGAAAACCAGCTGAAGTGCACCAGAAGCAGACGAGCATCTGCATTTCTGTGAGCAGCACAAAGCCTCAGATTCCACCCAGCATCCTGCCCAGAGCAGCATTTTGAAAGGTTTGGACTTGCTCTGATCAATTCAGAGCAGATCTTGGCTCTCTGTAGCGAGTGAGTCAGACACCTGGCAGACTGACATGCAGTTTTATGTGGTATTTTCAGAGAACATCCCCTTTTGGTGAAACATTCAGCCTCCCTCACAAGCTGCACACCGTAAGATTGTTTCCTCTTCTGGATGAGGCCTCCTGTAGTCTGCTTCAAGTCTCTAGCACGAGACGATACTGCATCTTCACCTCTGAAATCTAAGGATCATCCATCACCCTGCATTTCAAGTGGGTTTTTTTTTTCAATTAAGTTGATTGATTTGACTATTTCCAGTGCAAAGAATGCAATTTTAAGATAACTGCCCTGCAGTTGGTTCCCTGCTGGGACTGACATAACACACCTTGCTCAATTTAAAGTCCACATGACAGGTAAAAAATGCACATGCAGTTCCTTACCTTTCCAGCTCCTATTACTTTCTCTGCTGCATAAACAGAATCACCACACCTGGAGCACTTCTCTGTCCCTCCAAACTTCTGAGCAAACTTGGAAGGGTTTGGATTTGTGGTGGGCCGGTGAGGAGAAGGCGTGCTGAAAGAAACAGGGCATTTGTTTTCTCTATTCTTTTACTAAATGATCTCTTGCTCTTCTTAGCAACATGAACAGACCAGCATCCAGCACATGTACAGAATACAGTACTGCTGCAAAACTGGAGAGGTAAGTTACCAGCAAAGCTATCCAATTACACTTGGTAGGGAAAAAAACAAAGCCACAACAACAAAGAGAAAAGCCATGCTTTAGAGGATAAAAAGAAGCTACTGTAAAGGCTAATTTCCTGAGGAGCCTTCCCCTTTTCACTTAACTAGAAGAGCTGAACTCTATCAGGACATGGATTTTTCAGACAGTAAGCTACAAATAATTCTGTCAAGTTCCTGTCCACTGATTATAATCAGGAACCTGAATGGATCACTGAACCTGGCTGGAGAGCATACATCATATGAACGTTAAGCAATAATTTGGGAACTTGCATGAAGCAAGTTATGAGACATACCTCAGCTTCTTTCCACATGCTTTGCTTTACAGCAAGAACTTAATCCGACTAGGAATGTTTATTATTTAATGTGACTTGGTTTTGGCTATAATTAAGCAAAAATGGTTGTTCATTTGCTTGTTAAAAATTCATTCTGCTTGCAGCCCCAGATTCTCAGCTGTCCAAATCCATCCCTGTAAGAACCTGTTGGACATTTTAATTTCCAGCTTGGAGAGCAATGTGAGACCCACAGTCACCTCTGTGAGCTCATGCAATGCCATCCACAGCTCCATAATCCAATCCCCTATGGCACATTCACAGGATGAGTGTGTCCTTGCTTGCACTAACTCCTGCTTCTGCTGTTCCGACTCCCACAGTCACCAGTGGGAGCTTTGTGCAATGCAGGTTCAATGCCCTGCGTTCAACTAGACTGGGGTGTTTTGCAACATGGCTGTTCCAAACATGAACATAAACAAAGCCCAGCCGGACAGACTCCCCTGAGACTGAAGGACAAGGGCCATGCACTCCCCCCGCCCCAGCTCAGTTCACTCACCTCTCAGGCTTGATGCCCAGTCTCTCTCCCCTGTCCATGTTCAGCGTGCCTGCTCCTTGGCCATATCCGTACCCTTTCGGGCCATACTTCTTCCCATAGCAAGATTTGCAGTAAACTTCAGCATCATGAATTGCTACAGTTGTGCTGTCCAAGTTTTTCCGGCAGACCACTGGAGGTAAAAAAAAAGTTAAACTGCCTTAAGGGACTATTTCCATCAGCACACATAGTAAGCCAAAAATCAAGTGAGAAGTGATGTTATGGGTTTCCCTGTCCAAAATCCTTCCCATTAGGCTGTGGGACCACCAGAGATTAGAGGGAGCAAGTTGCTGTTTGAATTTGTGAATTATGCTTAGCCCTGTAAAGGGCTCTATTCCCTCCCACCTCTTCATGACCGTGACATTTAAAGCCTGGAAACTTGCTGTGGTTTGATGAATGAGGCTGCTCAGAAACCCAGAGAGGGCAGTCAGCAGTTTCCCTTGATAGATGCCATCCAGCATGAAGCAAAAGCCTATCAGTACAGAAGAGCCCCTGTCATGCCCTTTTGGCCAGGGTGGGGCTGGGAAAAAACCCAAACCGTCAAGGTTCCCCCCGCCCCCCACTTCAGTACTGCTTAAGGGCACAGCTGGGGCTTGTTCACAGCTGTCACAGGAGGGGCTGTGCTTTTCTGCCCTTCCTACATTGTCCTTCAGCACAATGCAAGCCCTCTACTCAAGGTTACAGTAGAAGGGAGAACTATTTCCTTCTTAACCTACTTTTGTATCTCCTTTTCCATCTGCAACAGCATTATGCCCATGAAAAAGAATTTGGGGAGAAGAAAAGAAACGCCCTTATGAACTTTTGTTTAAACATTTTAATGTCTTCAAAACACTGGGTGACCTTTGCTTATGGCATTCATTAGCTCCAAGGTTCTTTTTATAAGACACCAATATCCAATAAATAAATCAATAAATGCATGTTTGTTAAGTCTACAGACTTTAACCGCAACAGAAGTATGCACTAAGGAAAAGCATGCATGCAGACACACTAGAGCCATTGTTTGACTCTAAGTTCCAGGTTTCTTTTAATAGTAACTCCCATAAAAGGCTGAAAATGAGGCAGCCAAATGCATATAATCTTTGTTTTTGGTGACCACTGCAGAGCTCAAGGAAAGGAGCGTAGGTGTGCTGAGGCTCTCAATGCCAGCACACCACAGCAAGGCTAGGCAGCAGAACTGACAGCAAACTTGTTTGAGGGGCCCAGCTGTAACTGCAGCTGATATAAGAGGGCTAAACCCTAGCTCTGCCCATATGTATTAATCACCAACAAGAGGGGCAAAACAGAACCTCATGTTTGCAATAAGGTAAAATTCTCTGATTCAGACAGAGAGGCCATCTGCTTGGAAAGTAGGAGCCTCCGATTCACAGGGACCTTTTGTTCCCATCATCTAAGCAGAGGTATTTTCAGCAGAGAAAGCGATTTTCAATGCCTCACTGGGCTTGTTGGTTGGACTGGAAAATAATGCTTTGGACTCCTTTCATCTGAAATAAACCACAGGCCCCTGTGCCAAGAAAGTTTAGGCTTTTGGCTGTGCTGAAGCATCAACAACTCGGCTGTGCTCAGGCGCACTGGTGTCCTGGTCTGCGCAGGACTCCAGGGCAGCAGTTTGGTAACTGCTCCTTCAGCTTCTGCCAGCCCCAGGACCACGGGTAGAAGCCCCCCTGAGCTCAGATCAGTGCAAACAGGGCTCTGCCGCTGGGCTTTCTCCTCTGCATGAGCAACACTTAAGCCTTAAGCCAGGTTTCCAACCTAGGGATCCCTTAGACTTCTGAGGAAAAGGCTGGCAAGAGTGCAAATGGATGTGCTCTGCTCTGAGACGTACATCCCACCCCTCGGTGTAATAAAACCTCTGCAGGAGGTGAGCTCTCCCCTCGGGACTGCCAAGCCCACGTGGGGAAGCAGGAATCAACCCCAACACGATGGACAGTCACCTCCGGCAGCTGCCATCCCCAGTGTGTCACAGGTACCAGCTGAGTCTGGGACACCTCCTGTGGACCAGCACCTTGCTGCTGTGATCCCCGCAGCTGTGCCAGCAGGGATTTTGGAGGGGAATACTTACTGCAGAGGAAGCAGCACCGGTGGAAGCTCCTCCCGTCGCACTGCACCTCCTCAGCATGGTAGACGGTGCGGCCACAGGCACCGCATTTGTTGCCACCTCCCCAGTTCGGCATGGTGGTTCTGTGTGCCCAGCCAGGCAGGAGGGGAGAAGGGGAAAGGTTTGTTAAACACAGTGTCCTCCACCCTGGCCCCGGCACAGCTGGGGTTACAGGCTCCTTTAAACCAGATCTGTGAAGGTTGTGTGGCATCAGCACACAACCCTGCAATTTCATCAACTGTTCAAAAACGTGACCTTCCACTGCGTGAGAAGTTTTTGGGATCAGTTCAACTTCCCTGCTCTTCAGATGCCAGACCAGACTTAAAGGCTTAGGCGGGCTCTCTACGGCTATTTGTAAAAGCAGATGAACTGGCAAGGGGAACAGAGACTGCTGCTGCTGAACAGCAAGAAAAACAGAGACACAGTCTTCACAAGCCATGTCCTCTGTCCCTGCCTGGGGATTTTGAAAGTTACATAAATTGGATATGCACAAATTACAGTTTCATGCACGAGAGCTTTACTGTACCTGGAGTGAATGCCCCCCCCAGATGGATATAATTTCAGTTTCTATGCTTCATTAATGCTAGGCCTCTCGTCTGCTAGAAGCAAACCAATTGTGCCAACAATGGCATTTTGTTTTACTGCAGGGCCTGTCATTTGGGATGTGGTACAAGCCAAAATTCATTTCACCAGAAAACCACTTATTAGGGCTGTAGAGGAACATTCGGAACTCCTCTGAGATCACACCTGCACTTCAAAGATGTTTAAGGGGGATTGTTTTCCAGGGACTCCACCCCTATTACATGAACTGCACCTTTACCAAGCTGGTATATCAACCAAACTAAACTGCTCAAGGAGCCACAACTGATTTAAAAGGGAGTGAAAACCCCTCTCATGCATTACTTGCAATGGACACTCAGAAAACTGTGGGGACAGGCACCTCACCCATTATGTCAACCTGTAGCCTTGGGAACAGTCTCTCACACTAAGCCAGAAGCAGTGGCTGCCCCATCTCAAGCTGATCTGCCTCCTCCCGAGCTCCCCTGCACTCCCTGCCACCACCACCAGCAGTTCCCCCTCAGCTCGACTAGGAGCTCCTCCGGCTGCTCCCATCAACTCCCTGGGGTTAAAGTTCCAAAGCAGAGCCCTGCCCATCACCTTCGGGAATTCTGGGGCTTTCCTCCCGCCGCCACCACCATGAGCTAACACAGCCGTGTTTGCTGACGGCTCATCTCGCAGTCAGCCCTGGACTGCCCTTGGCTCGTCACTGCTGTTTAACGCTGGTGTGCTCTCCTGCAGCTCACCACCAAGGGACCACCTCTCACCAGCACAGAGGCCAACAGCAGCCAGACAGGGTTACTGCCTCGGCAAGCTAAACCCAGCAGAACTGCTCAGCACTCATCACCCCCGCTGCTCCTTACAGATCCTCATTTCACGCAGGGGTTTTGGGCGAGGACCACGGTTTGCCCACTGGAAGCCCAGAGGGCACCTCCTGCCACCCTACCCCAGCACCAACACCATTCCCTCCCTGCAGAGTCCCCACAGCAGCACTGCAGTACAGGTCGACTACCAAGGAGGGAGACTGGGAAGGAATTTCTTGTGAGCTTCTGACTTTTCTCTGCAAAACTCCCCTTCAGTTGCCCTTAGAAGCTCTCCTAGGCCTGACAAGGAGAAGATACACACAACAGCATCCCCACTCAAAGCCCACAGCCTGCTGCCTTGAGTTAACTTTGCACTCATCCCTCTGAGCCAGAGGCAGAGGACTACCAATCTCCAGTTGCCTCTGTGGCCAATAGAGAGGAACTGGAAGTGCCACCACAGGGAGCCAGACAGGAGCACTTCTCTTCAAGAGCTCATTTCTCGAAGGGGCTCCTCTCCCAGCGTGTGGGACAGGCCTCAGTGCAGAGCGAGCCACCTCGCACCGCGGGCAAGGCAGAGCAGACTCGCAAATCACAACTGGGAGCAGCAGTTTTGGCTAAGCCTGAGTTACATGACCCATCTTGCTTGGTAGAACAAAACAGCATGAGCAGCATGTCAGCAGTTTTAGGGATGCAGGGTAGGATGTGTGGTTCCCAAGTAAGACATGCTGCCAGGTAGCTGCTACAAGACATTTGTCCAAGACAAGCAGACAGCCATTCATGGCATGTGGGAAAATAAGATTAATTTATTAACCTAAATTGGGGCACCTTAGGTACATTCCTAAGCAACAGCGTAGAAAACTTCCTCAGAGTGGCTGAGCAGTGCCATTTGCACACTGACACCAATTACTGAGATAGCCCTTTGTTTAATACTTCCATGGGATTAGCATCATTACTGCTCCACGGTTTAGCACTAATACCCTGAGCTAGCTCATAAAATTAGTTTTATGACATTTCCCACTTTGCTTTTGTCATTCTTGGCACAACTGTACAGTCTAAAAATCAAGATTCCATTTCTTTTATTCAAGTGCTTGGCTGTGCTACCGCACAGCAGCTGACATCAATCACGGCAAAGAGCGTCCTTCGTTAAAGGGAATATAGGCTGCACAACGCTTTGGAAAAGGAATGCATGGACTGGAAAAAAAAAGAACAAAAAAGGAGAAAAGATTCCTTTCCACTCTGTATGCTGTCCAAAACGTAAATGGTATTTGGTACAAGAACTGCTTCTGTCTTTTCCTCTCATCACCACCATGCTCATGTTCTTTTGTGCATTTACATGAGCCTACATTATTTTAATCATTTTGTTAGCAAACAATAATTTAGTTTTCATGCACACTAGAGCTGAGGACATGAATCAGGTTTCCCCAGCTTTGCCCCAGATTTCACATACAATATTGGGCAACACAGGGTGCAGCTCCACCCTTTCTTCCCGAGAGAGACAAAATACTAGACGACCCGACAACCATTAGCTAAACTAAAATCTTCTGATAACGACTTTGGGAATTCATTAAATGAAAACCAAAAAGGAACTGAAGTCGGTACTTCAAGGTGACCATATTGTCTCCCAGAGAAGGTATTTCCATTTATCCTCCCCACGATGTTCCCATGAAGGCTCGCCTGGGAAGAACGGCAGTACTTCCTCAGTTACTCAGCAGCAGAGCTCCCTGCCGGCAGCGGTGCCCCGGCGGCGCCGCAGGGGCGCGGGGCGGGTGCCCTGCAGCAGCTCTGCCCCGGGACAGCACCGGCCCGTCCTGCTGCCCGGGCTCCTTCCAGAGCTCCGCAGGCTCAGCCCTCCAGTGCCGCCTCAAGCCCGCCCCGCTCCCTCCAGACTCTCCGGCTGGTTCGTGCAGGCCTCCGGGGAGCTCAGGAGCAGCAGTTAAACGTCCAGGTGATCTCGCTGCCAGCACCAACAATTCTGCTGTCGGCTGCGGCTTGATGGCAGCTGCTTGTACCCAGCACGTCACCCGGACAAGCAACAGCAGCCGCCAAGTCCTTTCCGACCCGTTTGCTAACAGCAGCTCTAATTCAAGAGACCTAAGCCAGCCGCAAGGCAGACACACAGGAATTCCGAGCTATCCAGTTATCCTGGACGGCTTTTTCGGCGGCCCGTCGGGGGAGCCCGGCGCGTGGCAGCTCCGTCATTAGAGCGGCCAAGCAGCAGGAGCGGGTGCGCATCGCCTCCCCCGCGCCGGCACCGGCTCGCCGTGTGCCGCTCGCCACCCCCGAGCCCTGNCGCTGCCCGCGCGGGGCCGGCCGAGGCTGAGGGGCCGAGGGGCCCGGCCCTGGCCTGGCCGCCCCGGGGGCTGCAGGAGATGTCCCAGCTGCAGCCTCGGACCGCAGGACCCCAGCCTGTGGTTTTATCCAGTTTTAGGATTCTGCTCTACATTCTTGCGGGCTCCGTGACCGTGTTTCCCCGGAGCAAGGGGAAGGGATGCAGGGCTCCCCGAGAGGTTTCCCAGGACGTGAGGAGCGGGCTGAGGCAGGAGCCCGTGCCCGACTCGTGGGAGCCGCGGGGGATGCGGCACCGCAGCTGTCGCTGAACCACTGCTCCGGTGGGGACTGGCTAGGAGGGGCCTATTTTAATAGTTTTCACGAAAGGCCAGCAATTAGGGCTGTCTACACCATGCTGGAGAAAACTGCCCGAGGCTTCATCTGCTTTTTATAAGTGTCCCCATCTCCCAGTTTCCCAGGGCTGATGCACACTGTCTCTATCGGTTCAGGATTATGCACAGGGCTCCCTGTGTCTAGTGGGAGATGCGGGTTTAGTCCCTCCTCGTTATTAATCCAGTACCAAATCACCTACTCGTTGCCCACAGGAGTGCCAGGAAGCACAGGAACGACCTCTCCATGTGCACCAGAACTGGAGCCCAGCGAGCTGGGTGGAGGCAGCACCTACAAACCCTCCAGCACAAGCACTGTGCGGTGAGATGGGCTGTGTGCCAGCTGGGGTGAAACAGGTCTCACAAGGCTGTTGGCACAGGGTGACATGCAGCTTGCCCTGTCCAGCAGCTGGGCCCAAAATGCCCGTACTGTGAGATGACTGAAAATCACTTCCACACCAGGTCAGAGAATGAGAAAGGTTACCTGTTCTCTCCCTTAAAATGTTCTTCCCATGTACTGCAGCCTGCATGCTGGCAGCTGCAACTTGTTGAGAATTTTTTGCCTTTCAGTTTTTAATTTTCTTTTTTTCATTTGTTATGAGCTTTGAATGACCAGATTGTGCATTATTTATGTGCACCTCGGAGTCCTGCCCCATAAGCAAAGCTAGTATCGGTTCCTGTGGAACAAGTTAGTGCTCCTGGTGAGCAAGACCAAGAGTCTGACCTCAAGCAACATAGCAAAAACTTTAGCCTGGGCTTTGAGGGAAGCGAGCACTAGGAGAAGCAGAAGTGTTAGCAACAGTTGTTTCTTGAATTGGAGGTTGCACGAAGGGAGAGAATCTCAAAGTTGGACAAGTAAGAGGCTACGAGTCAGAGCAGGCTGGCTCCATTTTCTGCAAGAAATGCCTGTGCTCTCTTGTCCAACCTGTCCTGCTCCCAGCCCCGCTCCCAGCCCTGCTGGAACTGCGTGCGATGGTGCTGAGTTATTTATCATGTCTCCTCGGGTAGCCTCCAGACCTAACAGATTTTCTCTTTTGATAACATTTCCTACAGACTATAAAAAATAAACAGCAGAGATCCCAATGGGAAGAGAGAAGCTTTGCAGACCTAGCAAGGTCTGACCATACTCAAAGAAAGGAAATTCTCACTGTGACTAAGGGGCCATGCTGGTATGAAATAAAACACTCCTCAGTGGTGAGGCACTGCTGAGTGAGCTAGAAGACAGTCTGACATCCAATATTTAATTTTCTTATGTTTAGTACTTTGTCAGTCTGTCAGAAACAGAGTAACTATGAGGGTCAGACATAAGTACATCAAGCAAGTCCATTACTATAGGAACAATATTAAGGAATACATTACTGCAACACTTGGGAATAATACCTTGTGATGAAGGAGAACGAAAGAAAGAATGAAAATTTTACCACATACTTTATTGATATGGACTATTTTTATCCATAAATTTTATAAATGTAAGTATGCATATGTATATTTACTATCTGTAAATACATAGTTATTTTATTTATAAGCATACTTATCCTATCTCCTCTGCAGGTCTCTTTTTCTCTGTTTCTTTCCTGGGAGCATAGTTCAGAATTTATTTAAGATAAAGCCTGAATCCAACCCTGCTGCATTCCTCCTTGCTGTCCTGCACTCCTTCAACCTGTCACCCTGAACATGCCTGCCATTGCCCAAGCAGCCCCACTGCCCCCTTCACCTTCCTCGGCATCCTCCTGACCTGATCCCATCCTTCCCTGTGTTCCTGCCTAACACCTGCTGTAAACTGCTCTTTCTGACTCGCCCAAAATTTCAGATGATGCCTCTTCTCACTGGCCTGGGGAGGAGTTCCCACCTAACCACCGTGGCAGGCCCCTGTAGGCAGCCCGGCTCCAGCAGTCTGCCAGCTTTTTGTCTGGCTTTTGCCATTTTGAGCTCAGCAGATTATAATTAGGACACTATTTCTGAAAGACAGCGTTCAAGTGTATTAACAGCTCCTGTTCCTTTCCCCTGCTGATTCGGCAGCTCAGGGGCAGGGGTTTGGGGGGTGGGGTGTGTGTGTTTCCTCTGTTCTTCTGCTTCCTTGGCCATGGGAAAGCCCACAGGCTCTTCACAAAACTAGTTCTCCCTTCACTTGTAAAATTCACCTGAAGCACGTTTATCACCTCAGAACAAAGTTTTCAAGGTTTTAGCTATGCCATAATTTTATGCAAGAGTTGTTTTCCATGTTTTGAAAAGCTGAGTAAATCATCAGCTTGTTTGACCTAGTTACTTCTCACAAGACGTGTCACACATCAGTGTACTCAGGCCTTTTACATCCACTAAGTACCTTCCACTCACCTGGGATTATCTTATCCTCCTTTGATCTCGTAAGCATGGCCCCATGTCTGTTTATGGCAGAGTCAATCTGCTCTTCTGGTAATCTTTGCTATCATTTTCTGAAGGTTTATTCTAGTTTGTCTGTATTTTACTTTGCAGGGGGTGTATTCATACTCTGACACTGGTTTTTTTGTTAGACCTAGTTTTATCCAAATACTGTTACTACTGATAGAGCTCCCTTAAGTATGTTCTCATAAGAGCATGACTTTAGCTGTTCCTCCTGTTAGGAAAGGTGTTCTGAAGCTAGTGTTAGAGTTTATTGTTTACCAGCCCGGGACCTCAGACACTTTGCAGTGGTTCCCATGGTACCTTGGTTAATTTCTCGCTGGCCATCCCCCAAACTTGCCCCAGTGAAAGGCATTTTCAAGTGACCTGTATGCCATATCAGCTAGTGAAAAATTAATTTATGCCCAGCATTACCCAGATTTGTCCTGTCCTAGAAGGGACGATGTGTTTAGCTAAGTTCCTTGTCTGAACATTCATGCATCTCAAGAGTGCTATACATTTTTTCTACTATAAATATAATAATGATAAATTAGTGAAGTTTGCACAAATTAATGAAAATACAACAGACAATTCTAGAGTTTACCAGAGCTGTGATTTTTGTTTTTAAATTGTCTCTTCAAGTCCAACGTACAGATATAGAAAACATTTTCAATATGAGAAGATTGTGCTTTTTAAGGTGATTGATTTATTTATCATTGGTCATGTTTTTATTTTATTTTGCTTTAGGGGCTCCAAGCAGAAATGGAGGCAGAGCTGCCCACTGTTAGGAGTATGAGTGCTGGTGGGATTTTAAGGAGATTGAACAGTGGGTTTTGACTTGGAGGCTCTCAGATTCCTCTCCAGCTCAGCAAAGTTTTTGGGACACAGTGTGTTCCTGGTCCCCCAGAGAGAGGGATCCATTCATTCTGAGGGTCTTGCATGCAACACTTCAGCCTGATGTGAAGCTTATCTAAATGAAACACACAGTTTGCATCTAATCCTAAATCCATTTAGCGAGGTAAAGGCTGCGTGTAGGCTGCCAGTGATTAAGTTATCAGATCACAGCACTGTAAAACCCAGCAAAACATTGAAGTCTCTATATTGAAGTTCGAAGGGTTTGAACAGAGGTTTCTGAAAAGGCTGGTGAAACATGAGCTCTATTTCAGATGCCAGCTCAGCAAAATATGAATACCTGGACTAGTAATGATGTCACCTCCCTGGCAGGAGGCATAATCTAGGCTGAAAGTATTGATTTCTTTAATAAAGCTTGATTTTTTCACCGTACTCTCGCAAGGCCAGATTATCCCTTGCACTGTGCCGTGGAAAAACCTGCAGGCAAGAGCTTCAGAAGTCTCAACCATTTACAAGTTCTGTTGCTGACTGACAGGGTATCATTAGCACAGGGCAAAATTTGAGGACCCACACAGCTTGTTCCAATAATACTGTTACTGATTTTGAGGAGGGCAGGGAAATGTGTTTAGTATTAGATATAAGGCACAGAGAGGATAGCCAGGTGAAACCATCTGACTCTGCTGTTTTCGGAACGCTTCCCAGCTCCATCAGGCTGCTGAGGAAATTATCCGGAGAGCAGATAGCAGTTTCTCCAAATCCATAACGTCAAAAAGCACTGGTTGGGCTAAAAAAAGAGCCCATGTGATTTTTTTTTTCTCCCACTGTCCCCTTTCCCAGTAATTCTTAGGACTCTAAACCCTTCTGCACCATGCCAGCACCTCTGCGTGTAGCTTCTTGTGCTGATAAGAAGAGGAAGCTCGAAGGCAAGACATGCCAGGGAGTTACATCACCTGTGAGCAACCTTCCTCAGGGCCACTGGCAGCCCTGTGCCAGAGCTCCCTGCTAAGTGTTGTGAGAAAGAAGAGGGCGGATGGTTTCCAAGTTGCATTGTGTTGCCGTTACGTGAAGTTTCCAATATCCTTACATCAAAGGAAAAGCATTTCAGGCTCCACAGAAACAGCTAGGGGGTGGTCAGTAGTAAACCCAGCAACGTGCTGATGCTTGCTGCAAACCATTGCTACAAAAGCTGTCCCTGCCCCCGGCAGCACAACATGCTAAGATGCAATGATGCTTTACCTTTCCCAGGCTGAGAACACCAGATGTAGAGAAAGGAAGTGGAAAATTTGGCAGAAAACCTATCCCCCTGAAAGGAGAATAGGCTGTTGAATGTGGTGGGGCTGGTAGTTTCTAGCATGTCTCCTTGCAGCCAGCAGTGCTGTAATTACCCTCTCTGCAGAGGGGCTTGGTGGGATTTTCTCATCTGTTCTCATCTGAACAAAACATGAGCATCAGAATCCTTTTTACTGCCAGTGGTGCCAGTGACAAGCACGTGTCGTTTGGGAGTGCATGAGCAGGCTATGAAGCCTGTTTTTCTCCAGCAGCAGAAAAGGAAAGGGTAGGTATACTTCATCTCACGTTGATTCTCCTGGTGGGGGAAAGACAGGACTCTCCATAAATATGACTGTGCTTCATTAACAGCCCATTGAAGGGGAATAGGTGGGACTGGTCACCACCTTAGTGGTGCTGCTAAGACTGGGTGTGGCAGCAGCAACAAGAGCCAGGTATAAGATATAGCCCCCCTCTGATTCCTTTGCCTGCAAACTAAGCACCTGAAGCAGGCTCTGTCTAAAAAAGCAAGGGTATTCTTGCTGCAGACAGCTTGCCGAGGGAGACCTGTGCCTGAGAGCTGTTCCCAGCCTGCAGAGCTCCTGGTTTGGTGTGTGGCAGCTGTGAGCCTGAGCCCCTGCGGTGAACCAGCAGCAGCACTGCATTTGTGTTGTGCCTTTCTCCAGGGGATACCAGCTACAGGTGAGGCAGCATTAGCTCCTACCATCAACGTGAGCTTCCGTTTAGCTCTGGATGGACCCATTTCTGTCTCTGACATATCTCTGGTGTGCAGGATCCATGGCAGCAGCCTTGAGGCTGTCTTGGTTCAAAGGACAAATATCTGCAAAGGAAGGTGGAAACCTTCCTGGAATGGAAAGATGACCCCTCCCTCCAAATTATTGTGACTGCATGACACAACAGTAATACCTCACATCTGCATTTTGAAGCTGAGCTGCTCACCTCAGTGCCATCTGAGGAGGAAAGACTACTCCATCGGTTAAATCAGCTAATCTGGTTATTAATTAATTTAGTTATCATCACTGCTTGGAGTATTTTAATTAGCTCTATCACTAAATAATTATTTGAACCAGTAAAACCAGGTAGTAATAGTACCATAGAAATGCTGATTATATGCAAGGGTTTCATCAAGGAGAGGATGTCAGGACTGAGCGCTTGGAGATGTGTTTGTGATTGTATTAACATAAAAGCCATTGTAGTGCACAGTGAGCCCCTGATGTGAGCTGCCCAGCAGAAGCTGCTCATCTGGGATGCTGCTTTCCCCATCAGCAGACATATCCATCAACCAGCACTGACACTGGAACTGCCCTGCTCCCTTGGCCCCAGTGCTCTTTCCTACTCCCATTCCTGCCCATGCTTTATCCCTCTTATTTGCCACAGCATTAATCAGGGTGTTCAACAGTTCCCAGTTAAAACCCACTGTGCAAAAATCCTATCTAGCGGCAATGCTGCATCATCAGGAACAAATCATTGTAAGGCACTCTGCTTTCCTGTGGTTTCTTTGGATAGCAATTTATGACCCCTTCTGCGCACAGTGAGTGAAAACAACTGTGCTTGGGAAGAGCACTTTGGCCAGCTCTTGCACATCACACAGTCTTGGCAGTGATCCCTTTTTTCTTGGCACAAATACAGAAGCTCCAGGAGGCTGAGGGTGTCAGAACCTCGTCTGCACGGCGCCGATGGTCAGTTTTCAGTGCTTGGCTTAGTCATTATCGTTAATGCTGCGTTCAAATTATGACAACCACTGTCATGTAATGCATGTTCTGTGACAGCCACACACTGTCCTGCTACCATAGACCAGTGCCTGTATAGTACAGATCTCTTTTGCTGAGAAATGTGAGTGTAAAAAAACAATGAAAGAACTGAAAGGATTCCTGCGGAAATTTTATCACTTGGAAAGAAGATCCAGCATCAACAACAGTGAAATTCCATGGTCAGGAAAAAGCCCAAACAATTTCCAATATTTTCCTTAATTGGATTACAAATGTCACCTTTGGAATACATTTAGAAATCAATTATTCTTTTCTCTTTGTTGTGCTGTCAGTTTGTTTTTTACACTTCATTAAGCAAGGCAATGAAGTGAGGCTGTTGTGTTTCTTATTGATTCTGCTTTGTGTTCGAAGTTGATTAATCTTTCTAGATGTTAGGCCACAGTAAACTGCTTTCTTTTCTAGCACAGATGAGATAGCTATCTGCACAAACTTTAAAAATAAAGGAATTGCCATTGTCTACCATAGAGTCATTTCTGGTCTTCCTTGAGGTCTGTATTCTTGCATACAGTTAATTATGTAATTAACTGTACATGAAAAGAGATAAAAGAGATTGTATGGAGGCTGGGAACCAACCCCTGCTTAACCAACCCCAGGAGAAGATGTACTAACAGAGATTGAAGGGGAGGTGGTTGAGATTTATTATCTAAAGTGCAGGGATTAAAAAAGGATTTTAGAAAGGAATGTTCTGGAGGTTGTTTTGTAGGCGTAAGTGGGGGCACTGTGTCAGGCAGAAGAGAAAGTGTCAAGCTTGGAGTGAGCATAGGAAGCAAAGACAGTAAGCAGGGTAAATGTGTAAATAGGGGAAACAAGATGAGTGGTATTAAGGGAAACTGGAACAGAGATAAGTCAGAAGATAATATGCAAGATCCTAGTTGAAAAGATTCTGGAGGAGGACAAAGAACCAGCATTTAATGCTGTTTGAGACTGAAGACTGACCTAGGGAGACAGTCATCAGCATGAGAGAGGTTTTAGTATTAGGTTAAAAAATACTTTAAAATTTAGAATTTTATTAACTCCAAACCAAATGAGATGCAGGAATACGTGTATTTTTTGTATTCCTTGCAAGTTATGTTACTGCTTGTACAGTTAGAGTTATGTCTGATTTATTTTTTTGTCCTAAGATTTTTTTCCCTGGAGCAGCCCAGATGTTCAAAAGCTTTAATAAATAACACAGTAATTGAAATTTAAGGATTTAAGGGTGATGTGTTCTTACGACCAAAAGACTTGTTCTCTTAACTGAAAATAACTTGCACATTTTCTCAGAGACTGAATTTTAAGTCAGAAATGTATATAGCCATATCTATCTATCTGTCTATCTATCTGTCTATCTATCTATCTATCTATCTATCAGGATGCAGATGTGGACCTGCTGGAATAGGTCCAGAGGAAGCCACAACAATGATCAGAGGTCTGGAGCACCTCTTCTATGAAGGCAGGCTGAGAGAGTTGTGGTTGTTCAGCCTAGAGAAGAGAAGGCTCCAGGGACCCCTTACAGCACTTTCCAGTGCCTAAAGGGGGCTGACAAGAGAGCTGGAGAGGGACGTTTTACAAAGGCTTGTAAGTGATAGGACAAGGGGGAATGGCTTCAAACTGAAGGAGGACAGGCTTAGTTTAGGTATTAGGAAGAAATTCTTTACTATGAGGATGGTGAGGCACTGAAACAGGTTGCAAGAGAAGCTGTGGGTGCCTCATCCCTGGAAGTGTTCAAGGCCATGTTGGCTGGGGCTTTGAGCAACGTGGTCTAGTAAAAGATGTCACTACTCATTGCAGGGGGTGTTGAAGTAGATGACCTTTATAGGCCCATTCCAACTCAAACTATTCTATGATTCTGTGACAGTGATGTCTCTGGGGTTTTTTTGATCCCAAGCTATACACATTATTATTTATTCTCTATCATTTGCTCAGCACCAGTACAGACCCATCAGTTCAAAGTAAACCACCTAAAAATTTCTGCTCTCAATTGTAAACCAGTAAGTTACCATGTTGTACCCTGCAGTTTAATACTATGCTTTGTGTGCACATAACAGCCTCGGTGACGTGGTTCGGAGTGAGAGGAACAGCAAAAGCTTTTTGACAGTTCTGTCTCCCAGGGGCTGGTGTAGGCTGTGCTAGAGCAGCTCTGGCTGCTGGCTGTTGCTGGGCTGCAAAACCCTCCTAAGAGTAGGCAAACCCCTTGTCTAGCCAAGGCTGAGGCCAAATAAAGAACCCACTAATCACAGAGTGGTATGGATTGGAAAGGAACTTAAAAGTTCACCTAATTCTAACCCCCCGCCATGGTAGCTAAAAGAGGCCCGTGGATTTCAGTAAGTTTTGGATGGTTTTTCACTCCTTTTCCTTGGCCGTCTTACCCCTGTCAAGTGAGGATGGCAGCTAACATTGTGATCATGGAGCAGGGGCAGTAAATTTTAGAGAGCCATATCCCTATCGCAGCTGGTTGCAACTGTAATTAAAGGTCGCTAATTAAAGGTCAACATACTAGTCTGAAGATGAAATGTTAGGCAATACTGTTATGGTGCTGGTCATTTAGCAAGCAGCCTGCTGTCTGTCTCTCCCACACCATATGTGGTTTCAGTCTTGTTCCTGCAGTGAGCCACAACTTCTGTTTGTCCAACAGCAAATTTTCAGCACAACTCAGGCCAAAGGGCAGTGCAACAAAAGTGCAATAAACACTGAAAATTTTCAGCTGGTTTTGCAGCTATAAAAAGTTATTAATTTTTCACTCCAAAATCTAACTGTTGTGTTTGCTTTGCAAGAGAAATAAAAGACTTGTTTCCAGCCCATGATTGTTTGGTGTGAATCAGGTCTTATAAATGCCCCTTGGCATTGTATGTGTTCTTCCAAACATGGCTTTTAATGTTCTAAGAGTAATTACGTGGGCCTGAAGTTCACAGCTAAAATTTGTTTTGATTTGTTTACATGTAATTGTTGTCAGGCAACCAGATACTGTTTTCAATTAGGCATTATGTTCCCAGCAAGAGGGTTAACAGAAATCAAAAGTAATTATCTCTCCTAAAAAGCAGCCATTTTATGCCAAACAGAAGAGAATTTTTATTTTTGCAAAAGATGTGAGGTAAAATAAAACTGCTTTTCACGTTAGCACAATTTTTATTCTTTGGTGATACTTTCAGTGGTCTTTAAAAATCAGAGAAGGGAATGGAGCAATTCCATTGCCTGTGGTGCATTTGGAGGCTGGTGGCAAAACCAGTATGGAAATCAGCTGAGAGATGAGCATTTAACCATTGGAGAGACTCTTGCTGATAATTTGGGGTACCCAATGCTGGTAGTTTCCATCAGCAGTTTTGCTTGAGCAGAGGACTTCCCAAATTTAGGGCACACAGCAGAAGACCTGTCATGTGTATACTGCCTCCTCTCTCACCCCACCTGTGTTGCTCTTACCCATTTGGTATTTCAGAAAAATGTTCCCTAAGAGCTCGTGTGCTTCAGAAGTACAGCTGTTGTTTGGAGAGGTTGCAGGCAGGCTGGTTAGAACCTAAATCAGTTTTTGGTCATGCAGAGGAGTCACCAAATCCTATTTACTGTAGGGCACCTGGACACCTTGGAGGCTTGGAGGTATTGGAGATTTCTGTCAGTTTCTTTCCTTGCTTCCAGCCCACTGCTTCACAGCCCAACAACAAGTACAAGGCTGGCATGGCACTCAGCCACACATTTTTTAGCCTGTTTGCCCATGTTTTGTTCATTGTGCTGGGATCTGATTGTATGTGCTCAAGCCTGTGCCAGCTCAGTGAGGCTTTCACCGCTGAGGACAGAGACCCTGCACTTGCCTGTGGATGTTTGTGGGGGTCAGCACATCACCGGGGCCTTGTTTGAAATGAATTTGTATAAATGAAGAAATAATGGGTTGCCTGGTCCTGCAAGGGGAGACCATTGACAGCTTGCCTGTCATCAGGACACTGCTCTTGTTGCTTCAGACTTGTACAACCAAAGTCCTTCTTAAATGAGGAAAGTCAGTGATTCTTGGAGTTGTTTATTTTAGCTACTGTAGCTTCATATGATACTCAAATCTTTGTGAATGTAATCCTTGTGCTTTCCATGCTAATCACCTTAGTAATGTGTATGGAAGTAGTGTCTAGGGGCTGTTCACTAACTCATACAAGCATTTCCTGATACTCATTTTGCTTTCATTGCCTTTTTTTGCTCCTCTTGCTCTTGCTGTCTGGAAAATGCAGGACATATCATTTTGCCTAATCCTTTATTTTCCCCTTTGCCTGGCAGTCTTTTTTTGCCATCTTCAGCCCAAAGGCTTCATCTGACTTACTTTACTCCTCCTTGCCTGAGAGCAGTCCTCAAGTTGGTACAGAATGCACACATGTACACAGACGTATGTGCACAAGTGTACATATCTATATACAAACATATTATTTTCATGTGGACTGGGAGGACAACATGGTTTACATCATCTCACAGCTATTGCCCTGACCTTTTGAAATAATTCATGTGAAGTTTCAGTGTTATTTTAGTTTGTCTTAGTAGCAAGTTTGCAGTTGAATTTATATACTATTTTATAGTTTGAGTCTTTTTTCCCTAGTTCAACTGTACTTCAGGGAAGAAATGTTGGAAAAAATAAATATATGTGAAATAAAATTATTGTGCGATATACCACTAATATATGAATATATCATGCAATATACTCTAATGTTTGAATTTCATTGTGCTATAAATAATTTCATGTGTAGATGAGGAACAGACGTTTGATTTACTACTGTCTGTCTGAATTAGTCATATATGGTAAATTTTTCTAAAGGGGTCATATTTGACCGAAGGTGTCTGTTATTGTTGGCATTAAGTGATGTGCTTTCTAGAACTGCTAGACTACTCATGGCACTAGACCAATTTGTTATTTTGGGAGTAGATAAGGTCTTTGTTTAGCCTTCTGGCACTCAGTGGAGCTCTTAAAAATGGTTTTCTTTGTTTTGCTAAGGTTTTCTGTTCCTCTTAAATCTACTCCGGTCTATGGGGTTTTGTCAAAGGAGACAAGAGGCCTGAGTATTAGGTGTACTCTTTCTTGGATGTCTTCCCAAAAGGCTCAGTTCCAGGTGGGTGGGAGGGGCACACGAGCAGATACTGTACAATACCGTGCTTGTACGTTGCGGTGTCAGCACTCCGGCATTTGTCTAAAACCAGCAGCTGTCATTGTTGCTGACGTTCACTAGATGCCAGATATGATTTTCATATTATACAATAGCACCTGGAGAAGTTGAATCATATTTTTTTCCACGTATAGGTGTTACCTCATTGTGTACAACTTGGAGTCAAATCCGGTAGAGGACTTGCACAGTTAAAGTGTGGGGATTTTTACCTGACGGCAAAACTTCCTCAGTTCCTCATTTTAATGGCTGGACCTGCATGTTTACACGGACCCAAGGCTGCCCCAGCTCTGGCACAGGTGTTACCTCGGGGTGTGGAGGATACCTGAGACCAGCTGGGATCATAACCAAAATGTTCCTGCCCCGCAGCCATTGCCATGCTTAGCACACAGGCAGGATTGTTCTCATAGAAATACCATTGCCAGCTTCCCTGAAGGCAGCTTGTGGTGCTATTGTGTGCAAAAACCTTGCAATTAGAGCAGTTAACAAGAGTCTGGGAAACCTGGGTTTAGTTCTCTTTCCAGGCAGAAAGGATGCCAGAAGTACCCTAGCCAGGCTCCAAGCTGCCCTGTGTGAGTGGGACTGTCACTTGTGTGTGCAGAAGGGGCCCACGCTGTTGGAAAAAGGGTTTATCCACCCTGCTCTTCCTTATGCCCAGGGCTGCTTTAGTTCATCACTCAGGGACTGCACCCTGTAAGAGCATCCATAGGGGTCTGAGCATCTGTACTGCTCCCAGGGCTTGATCCCAGCTGAGACTTTCATCCTGTTACACAATTGAGACAGACTCTTGTGAAGCTTAGGAGGTCAGTGGGCTGAACTGATTTACAGTCCAGAGCAGTTTGCTGGATTCAGGCTCTGTACTTACACTATTTTTATTGAAGAACTTCCCAACAATGCCTTTTGTTTGGTCGGGGTTGAAGTAAGTAAGCTCCCTGATAAAATGCCCTTTTAAGGACATACTTAAGTGCCATCAGCTTGAGGCAATCTTAAGCAGGGTCCCCGTAGCTGCTTTGCAGAACAGAGCTGTGACCCACAGGACCCGATTTCACTGTCCCTGCTCAAGCATTGTGGTCGGTGGGATGAAGGGGCTGGTATTGCCACTCACCTGGAGCTGATTGATGGTTTCAGGCTTTGATTCTTAGTAGAAGACATGACCACTCCTTTGGATATATAGCACTGAAATGGCACTGTGCTGTCTTTCTGTACTCTCCTGCCATGGCATGTTTTCTAGAGAGTTCAGCAGAGGTGGTACACTTACAACATTTTTTCACTTGAGGCTCATAAAATATCTTTCACTCCTCGGCCTTTTGAACTGAAGCACTTCCATATTTTCTCAAGGCACTTATTAAAATGCCAATCAGTGAAAATATCTCCAGGAATCCAGTTTTCCTGGAGATGGCTCCTCATTCATCATGAGTTCCAAGTTACACTGCAAAAGGCCCAATTCAGCAAATGTAAACCCACAAATTTGCCTTATGTCCCAAGGGAGCCTTGCTGGGTACAGTTCTGGCTTGCATTACCATGTGTTTGAAAAGCCTGAACACACAGACCAGATATTGGAGATATTTATGATGGTTTGACAGCATTTATTTGGAATCATCACTCCAGCAGCATGTGGATCTCACTCCAGCCCTCAGGAAAGCAGCAGGTGGGTGTCACTGATGCCCTGTGCTGCACATGCTCTGATAACAAAAGTTAAAATGATTTTTAGAGGAATGAAAATATGTTTCAACACTTGGTTAATTTTTATCCAACATGTGCCCAGTCTGCACAATTTAGATGGCTAAATGTCAGCTTGTGGTGTTGCTTAAAACAAAGGGCTGTACTTTGTAGTCTTTCAGTGGTTACTTGAGGCTTAGGCATCCAGATCTTCTGCAACTCAGCTGAAGGAGCTGATGCAGACAGTGCTGTGTCACAGGTATGTGCAGCACCCCCAACATCCCTGTTTTCCTAACACCTGGGCTACTAGCTGTACCCCCACCTTTTCGGGGGCCTGAGAGGAAGGACACGCCCCAACACCCTTGTATATAACCCGCTATATCTGGAATCAAGGCTTTGAAATCTCAGAGATGTCAATGGGTTTTTTGTAATTCATGTGAAGTGACAGGACAGGGAGTGCTGGATGCCAAGAAGGGAGGTCATCCAAAGAGTGCAGCACTTAGCTGATGGGGGCAGGCTGGTGAGTGGCACTGATGAGGGCTTGAAATGTACAAATGTGCTACTGCTGGCCAAACCCTGAAGTCCTCATGCTACGATTTGTTCCATCAGGCTGTTACCCTCAGAGAGTTTGTCTGTATGACATGAGGTATATACAGAGTAAGAGCATCGGTATTTGATGTCTTACAGTGAGGGAGGGAACTGTAAAACTCTACAAGTAAAGAATATGCTTTAAAAAACAATTTGAAAGGCAAAAGGAGGGCAAGGGGTTGGACAGGAAGGCAGGTCTCTTGGCTTATAGCTAGAATGAATTTTAACACAGAAGAGCATTGCAGCTACAGGAAGACTCAGCTGCTTTTTGATTCAGTGTTTTGGCCAACTGATCGCTTTGCTTGTTTTTGGCTGAGTGGCTGCAGTGGCTTGTTCCCATGGTCATCGCTGGCTCATCAGCTTTGCTCAATTCTTTGGCATTTTCAAAGGGACCAATTAAGGTCATTTCCTTGAACTTCATCATTAGAGACAGTGCTCAGTTTGTGCATTCTGGTTACTTGCCAGATCTGGTGCAGCTGTCCCATGTTTGGGGACTTGTGTAAAGCTTCATTTTGTGGAACTGGGATTTTGCCTGTCAGCAGAAGAAAAGTTTTCTACCAGACTTGAATTTCCCCAGGCCTAGAATGATACCCAAGAGGAAACTGGAACCCATGTTTCTTTTATTTTAAATAGATCTGCACAAACATCTGCCATAAAGGGGGCTTTGAATTACTAGGAGCAGTATGGGCAAATGGGAGCACTCCATAGGGTATGGGAACATTTTGTAAGGCACAGGATTTGGGTCTTAATTTGAGTTTACTCAAAAGAAAGGTGTCAAAATATTGATCTTTCCAAATTCTATGCAGCATGTATTAGAGTTGGCCGCTGAGATTTTACTTCGGTCTGCATCAGGATCGTTGATACAATTCACTAATATAAACATTACTAAAAGGTTCATTTTTCTCCTCTAGCGTGGCTTCTAGTGCTCTGGAGTTTTCAGTTTCATTTTTTTTTCCTGACTATTACTTACTAAAAATACACATTTAATGGGTTGCCTTTTTGGCTAGATAGATATTTTATGGTGTGGTCAGTGAAGTTTATTGAACAAAGCTACAGCCTGGGTCAAAAGCGGTGCAAAATTTGCAGAAAAGTAATGTTGAAGAAATATAGTCACCATCCTATAGTGCCTGGCAGTGGATGCATTCTCCTACTTGAAGATTTCTTAGCATCGCATCTCATGTGAGGAAATAAAACATATTAGATTATTTAGATGAGAAGAGAGGTATACAGATATTTTCATTGCAGTTACCCCAGCCAGGAGCCAAGCCTCACACAACCACTCATTCATTCCCCCCACCAGTGGGACTAGGGAGAGAATTGGAAGGGTAAAGGCCAGAAAACCCATGGATTGAGATAAAGTCTGTTTAATAGGGAAAGCAAAAGCTGTGCACACAAGCAAAGCAAAACAAGGAATGAATTCATCACTTCCCATGGGCAGGCAGGTGTTCAGCCAACTCCAGGAGAGCCCCATCAGGTGTAGCAGTGACTTGGGATGACAAACACCATTACTCCAAATGTCTCACCTTTTCTCCTTCTTCCCCGCATTTTATATAACTGAGCACCCTGTCAGATGGTCTGGAATATCCCTGTGGTCAGTTTGGGTCCCCTGTCCTGGCTTGTGTCTCCTCCCAACCTCCCATGCACCCCCAGTCCAGTGTGGCAGCACGAAAAGCAGAAAAGGCCTTGGCTCTGTGTAAGTCCTGCTCAGCAATAACAAAAATATCTCTCTATTATCAACCCTGTTTTCAGCACAAATCCAAAACACAGCCCCATACCAGCCACTGTGAAGAAAATTAGCTCTACCCCAGCCAAAACCAGAACACTGCTCAGGAAGTTATGATCAAAGAGCAGAAATGATGCTTCATTTTTGGTTTTTTTCTTAATGAATTAAACAAGTTATTTTCTCCTGTCCTGGGCTCTGGCAGCCTGAAATGCATGGTAATGGCTGTTTTGCAGTAACAGATTCCTTCTCTCTTTTTTCCTTTTCCCATCTCACCTATTTGTTTCAAATATATCCATCAACTTCTCTAAGTCCTTGTAACTAGGCTTAATTGAAAAATTGGTAAGTCATCTGTTTCCAGATAGCAGTATAATTAGAAATGAAAATTCAGATTGGCCCAGGTTATGCTGTACAAGCAGTAAGTGTACTTCTGCTACAGAAAATCACTTCATTTGCATGTTTTGAATGAATGAGCAACCAAAGTGATAAATGTTGTGCTTTAATAGTGGGTTTTTTTCCTCAGAAAGGGCTATTTAAAAAAAAAAAAGTCATACATTTCTTTTCAATTCAGTACTCACCTGCATTCTGTTCTGAGATACGCAGAAACTGCATCTTACTTGTGTCTCTGGTACCCATTTCAGCAAGTCACCTCAGCTGAAGGCACTGGGGGTTATACCACATGAGTATGTGATTTATGCCCAGGACCACACGTACATTCCCCACGTACTGTGTACAAACCCCCTGTGGTGAATAAATACTGGTCCCAGGGTTCCCATCAAATGCAATTATTGACAGAACTGGTTTTGGATGAGGCAATGAACCTCCCTTTGCATCCATGAAACAAGCTTTTGCTTTTGGAAAACTGACTAAGAAGCTTATTTGCCAGTAGATTTCCATGCTGAACAAATGAATGCAGGAAGTAAGGAGAACTGAGTACAACAGCAGATGTAGGTAAGGAGTTAATAGCCCAGAAGGAGCAATGAAAGTTTTAGGATGTGGAAGTTTTTCCCCACTGCAGTGTTACAGCTCTCTTTATATTGTGAAAGGGAAGATGATTAACCATAGCTGTGTTGCTATAATGTTATAAAATGGATGGGATGGTATCTTTCAAGGAGATATCTAATGATCCAGTAGCATGGATAACCAACTGCAGATTTCTCTGCATGACAAGACTAAGTTGTAATAACAGCTTGGGTATAATTCTGGTACATTTTTCCATTAACAAAAGTTTAATTTCTGGAAATTTGACAGTATTTTAAAGTAACATAGACATTTCTTACCACTGAAACCCACATCTTTATTACAAAGCCAAACTGTTCTCTGTGAAACCGCATTATGCATGTTGTAACAGTACTCTCCCACAGATGAGGAATACTTAGGACATATTTTTCCATGTGAATCATGCATTCACTTAAAAATAAATTCTCTCATTAAACAAAATACAATCATGTGACAAGTTTTGTAGGTTTGTCTCTCCTTTTCATTAGCTAATCAATGTTTTTTTACTGCTTCAAATGATGTTCTGAGGATTACATTATTTTTCCTCTTTACCCCTCCTCCTTTTATTTTCAATGTAATATCAAGCAGATTCCAGCCTCACTTTGTTGCAAGCACAGCTCAGTAAAATCAGTGACCAAGAACTGGTCCTGCAGCCAGATAAGTGCAAGTAGAACTGTAGTGTTCCTTGAAACCAATGCTCACACAGCTGTATATGAGGTTGCCTGACTGCATTTCTCTGCTGGATAAAACCCTTAAAGAGAAACAAAGACGTCTTTACAGTTCTTGACCCTGATGCCTGAAGAAAACAGTCTCCACAATTTTTTTTTTACTTTCCTTCAAAACTAGAAGGTTACAAGGGGGTATGAAAAGCATATGTTGTTGTAATGCTGATGCTCTGGCTGAGCATCCATCACCAGATGCTAAGTATTGCCACAGGTGATATGGTTTTCATGGTTGTTATCTGACTATTTCACAGCCCCAGATAAAAGATAAACAATATCCCAAATTCCAGGAGTGATTAGTTTTGATAATTGTTCTGCTGCTTGCTTTGTGCAATTTACTTCTATAAATACACACTAGGGGAATCATTTGTCTAGTGTACCATGGCACAGTAATTTCCTATATAATTTCATCCAACTGCTGCAGGAACTCATTTGAGCAATTGTTAATTAATCATTAGCAGTCATTAACTTTGGGTAGCAATGATTGCTAATCAAGATTTTCATGCTCCATTTTTTATTACTGAAGGTTCCTAATTAATCAAATTAGTAACATTTTTTGTTATTTGACAAAAAGAAACAGTATGTTTCTAACAGAACTGTTAGTTGCATCTGTACCTTTAAAATCCTTGCACGCCTTCACTCTGGGTGCTTTTTTGCTGCATAAATTGCTTGAAAATATTTTGCAGTTTAAATTAACAATGCTCTCCCATTGTTCATGCTATTGGCAATTATGCTGCTAGGAATAACCATGAAAGCAGTGACACCACTCCAGCTATTTCCCTCATGGTTAATTTTCTTTGCCTTATACCTCATGGCTTTGAAAAAAAGAAAAAAACCCAGATATTAATAATACTTTTAATGCCAGCTTCTTCTCAGTGGTGTAGCTAATAATAATCTATTTTTCTATTAGTGTACCCTTGTGGCCTATCACCACCATGCTTGTAGATGAGGTGGATGTTGCTACATCAAGACTTTGTGCATCTTCTCAATAGAAGGATGTTTAATTCCAATTTTCTCTTGCACTGAAGTGACCTTGCAGTGTCCCCTTAGAAAGAATAGAATGGCACAACCCACGGGTGACACGGGGATGGAAACCTTCCCTCAGGGAGAAAGGTTGGCCGGGTATCTCTGCTTTCCCTCCTCCTCAGCTTTGCCTGCCACCCTGGATAGCAATGGTGGTGGGAAGAAAGGAGCAAGGGTTGAGCAGAGCTGCAGCTGGGCTGCACCACATCTCCAGCCAGGACCTTCACCCTCTGCAGCTTGGCCAGGCTGCCCCAGACCATCCCCATACTTCCACTCCCACACAGAACTTAGGGTGACCACGTGGGAGAAACTGGCCTTAGATAGTCAAATATTTCCCCTCTCTGAGGCAGGATGGAGAAGCAGCCCAGAAGCTGTCAGGTTAACAGTGGAACCTTTGCAAGCAGCTGGGGGACAAGGACGATGGCTTCCTAAACTAGTGACTGGATTAGCTCTAGCACCCCGGCTTTAGGCAAACAACTCCCATATGTGTGCCTTCACTCTGGCCAGAAATGTTAATAATTAACTCCCAGGGCTGTGAAGTACTTGGTCAAGAAAAGAGCAGCGTATTTGAACAGCACCTAAATGCAGCCGAGCCCACCTCCGCGACGCCAGAGCGAGCTGCCGGACAGGGTGTGACCCACCAGCCTTGGCAGGCAGAGATTAGCCACTCCTATCGCTGTCCTTACTGAGATAAACTGATCACACGCTCGCCTCACTGGGAGCTGCGGAGACTGAGGTTGGCAAGTCAAGTCCCTTGACAGTGAAAATGCTATTGAATTGCACTAACACTTTATCACTGCTGCTTGCTGCACAAATACTTGCTCTTACATTTATTATGAAAACACATTTCCTATAGAGGTGCACATTGCAAGGCTATGAAAAGCAAAAGGCTGAAATCAGGGTGATCTTATTTCAGGGAATTCCAGAGGAATGAACAATAATTTGCCACTAATTGCAAAACTTTGATAAAAACTGAACAGATTCCCAACAGCACATATTTTCCAGAGGCCGCCTGGTAATTTTCAGTAAAACCCAAGAACAATATGACCATTAACTTGTATGTTAAATGTCATCCAGATTTGTTCATATCATTCTCCTTTGCACTGCATCTTTTCTAGGCATGTTTTCATAATTTATGGTGTGTGGCCACATTTGGGCTCGCTCAGTTATACACCCATGGAAAAACATTAGATGAAGGTCAAATGAAGCCCACAGGGACAGTGCTTATCTTTCCCATTTGACTCTTCTTTAAAAAGTACCAAAGTCACCTTCTAGCCTGTGGCTTCATGTGTAGACAGATTGCATCTACACAGACCTCTTCCCACATAAAGGTGCAGTCGATATTTCCTTGAAATGGACAAGGTCATGAGCAGTGATGGCATTTGATGGCACGGTGAACCACGCGGGGATGGCTTGTGGCACTGTCTGCAACGCTGTGCAAGGGCATGCTAAACAACGGGATGTGCTTGTTGAGGAAAACCCCAGACCTCTTCATGCTTGGCTAGTGCTGCTGATAGTGTTTGATGGCTGTAAATGTTCAGAAAATTGCCAGCTATTTGTGAGGCTGTGCTGAACGCTTCCCAATTCTAGTAGTGCTGTTTCATTGTTGTGAGCATTATACAAGGTATAGGTTGGTTCTGCTCAGAGTTGTAGCCATTTAAACTTCCAATAGCAGTAATCAATACCAGATGACTTAAGTTACCAGCCAAACAAGAATGATGGGTGGTTGAAACAATTTGTAATACCTCATGGGAAAGTTAATTGTTCAAATTATTCAGCAAATATTGCAAGTTCTCAGACAAATAGAACATTTGAATATTTTGTCATCATGAAAGATCTATGTCTGTGCAGAATATTATTTTAAATTAATATTTCAACTGACTCATGTTTTATTTCTTCTGTGTAGCTGGCCTGGTTTTGTCCTATTGATAGAGGAAGTAAAAAATGTATGAATGTGTTCTGATTCCCCAATTCCCTATTTAATAAAACTTATTAAAAAATTAAAAACAAGCTGTAAGGCACGTCCTGCTGTGTGGTTAGTTCTCTCAAGAAGATTAGCAGACAAACCTAGCTGTGCTGTGATCCCAACTGCCAGTGGCTGAAAGGCTGGGATACACAAGTCATTAAAAAATATAGTTGTTGATATTTTAAGTTGCCTAAATTAGGAGAGGTTCTGGGAGATGTGCATGATGGTCATTACTTCAAATTCTTTGCTGACATAAAGCCAAAGAAAGAAATGCAACTGACTCTAAAGATCTAGAAAGACCTTTAGCGCAAGACTTTTATTTTAAAATAAAACTACCAGCTATTATCATTTTGTGTTTAAATACTAAGGGTCAGTGCGGATTAGATTCTTTGCATGATACATTGCACTTGCCAAGCACGTAGGTAAGGTTTTTTGTCTGTGTTCTGCTTTAAGGTGTCCTCTCCAACTCATGACTTCAATGTGGCCACCACTCTTTCCAGCCATTTGTCGATCTGAAGGCACCAAAGAGAAATTTTGTATGAGTCTCTTACAATTTAAATGTGCTTTGATTTAGAAAGTAGAACAATGTTAGATGCTGATGTATTTTTTTCCTGAAAAATGGCACACAACTTGCTGTTCAATGAAGCCTCCTCGAGAACTTTCATGTGAAAGAAAGTGGCTTGTACCCAAGCAAAGCACTGACACTTTGCTGGGACATGTTGGTCTAATTTTTTTGTGGATGAGAATGTGCCCAGGTAGAGCAGCAGGCTGTACCAAGAGAGGACAGTGTGCTTTTCCTGGGGACAGCAGTATTCCCTCTGCATTAAGTTACAGAAGCTGGTTTGTGGGGTAGAGCTGAAGAGCCAGAGTGTCTCTCTGGATTCTGGAATCTTCTTCCTAAAAGGACATGATGGATTTAACTGTACACTTGTACATTCAATTAAATGATAACTCAAGCTTCCTAAAATACCCAAAAATCTGGTGTGGATGCTTTCCACATACTTGATCAAAGGTGTGTATCTTACCCATGGGATCAGCCAAGATAAGGATTGAATGCTTGAAAACCATTGCAGCTGGTCTTTTAAAATAGAAAATCCATTATAGATGCAATTCTGGGGCAGGCACAAAGCAAAGATGCACAGGTAGGACTGTGAGACAAGCCCTGGCAAAGGGCTAACAGGGTCAGAGCATGTGCATCAGCTTCCCCCATTCACATCTCAGCCTCTGAGTAGGCTCTGCTACAAAAGACAGAGGTCACTGATGTATTTATTGAACTGGAACAGTCAAAGTGCAATTTGTCAACTTTATCTAACAACAGGGGAAAACCAGCCAAACAATACATCGTAATAACACCCACTGTTAAACAAAAAACTGGTTTTCATCAAGACAGACTATAAATCTGCATCTCAATTCTCCTATAGTCAGAAAGCACTAAGATGACAAAATGCTTATCCTTTCAAATATTTATGCAAAAGGACATGGATAGCTCTAGTATCTTCATTTTTGCTGATTTATGTCCTTTTGTGTAATAAGATATCTTTAAATGATACCCTTCTGGTAAAAATATAGAAGAGCTATAATTTCTTTTCTCCCTTTTTGCTGTGCTTTGTAAAGTCACATTACACTGCAACATTTAAAGCATGGACAGAATTTGACAGTACTTCATACCAAATGTACTTTTCAGGAACAAAAATAATAAATGCCCAGGAAATTGTTATTTTTACTGTTATTGTCCATTGAATCAATGGAAAGGGTGAAAAATACACTGTGAAGTTGGTAAAAGACCCACCAGCTCAATCTGGTTTTTAAACACAGAGGGAACTTCAGTGATGTTTTCTGCAAGCAGGAAATTCTAGAACTAAGAAAATTTCATTTAGAAACCACTAATATAAATTCCAAGTTTATTTATACTTTGCCCTCTACTCTGCAAATAAGTTTTCCATGTTTTTCTCCTTGTATTAGGTGTTCCATTTGAGGCCAGACAGATGTTGTAAGGCCAAAACCTCAGTTGTCATTAGATTTATAAATCAGCTTTGCTACAACAAGGAGCTCTAAAGGAGTGAAGCAATCTGGTATTTCTGCTATAGGAAACAAATAGTCTTCCACATACTCAAAAACATTTTTTTTTGGTTGCTTAATGATAATATTCTATTATTTTTCTGTTTTACTTGATTTGGCCCTTCTGAATACCCTTTATCTTCCAATTAGTTTCCCCATTACATGTATAATTAAAGACAAATGGTTTTATGGTGATTAGCATATATTATAAGTCATTTTACTAATTTCTGAGGGCATATTCCTACAAGGGATAACATAGAAATTAGAAGACTAATTAGGCCAAAATTACCTTCACTAATGAATCTAAGCAGTAGTTAAATCCTCTAACAAAAGGGACATTTTTGCACTTTGGAGGTTGAAGGTGTGATTTTCAGGAATTAACTTTAGGAATAAATCTGTGGAGTTTCAAAATCTACAAAGGGCTCAGCTCCAAAACACCTGAACTAATTCTCTGAAAATCTGCTGCCATTGGGTCTAACTGTGGTTGCTGAAGACTCATAAAATAGCTCTCCATGAAGTACAGCTCTTTCCTCTGTTCTTGGGCCTCACGGGGAAAAAGCAGAAGGTTTGAGGAGTGAATAGCAAATTTTATTTGTGATCTGAGGTTATGGTCAGGCAAGGACAATGACACCCCACCAGCAGGGTGAAGGCAGGGTGTGTGTCCGTGTGTCTGCCCCTGTTTCCCAGGCAAAGAGACGTTGCATGAGGGGTTGATGCAGGGTCATGGCCAAAGCATCAGAGACAGAAACCTGCAGTTCCTTGTGCCTGTCTGTCCACACCATGTGTGCACTGGTCCCATTCCCTCATTCAGCAAGAAAGCATTCTGAACTCAGGAACAGTTGTTGTAACAGGACAAAACATCTCTAGGTGTTGAAACACAAGCCCAGGGCTCAGGAACCCCATTGTGATTCGGGGCCATGAAGTGGGTACAGAGCCGTTGAAGGTTAGTTAATCCCAAACTTTTACATTTGAGTTGTTGAATCTCCTTGGAATTAGGAACCAAAATACGTTTGAGGGTTTGCATCTCAGTATCCCTGTCATAGAGTGACATATGTGAAGGGGAAAAAAATACTTTCTGCTTCAGATATGCTAAGTATGCTGAAGAAGCAGGAGTGGTTCAACAGTAGAAATGAAAGACAGTAAGTACTTAAGATCCACCAACTAAGAACTGCCAGATCTGTTGCTGGCACAGTCTTTCCCCAGGCTTGGACTCCCAATGAAGTGGCACTATTCACTAGAGACTCCCCTTCCCCGCAGTTCTCCACTGGGATAGGTATCTGTGCTCAGCCTGGAACAGAGTGCTTCTTTCCCTCATTCTTAATTGGGATATATGTTTGTTCCCGTTTAACAGCTCTATTTTCAGATGATAATTACCTGCTGAAAATTTGGGCCTCTGACCTTAATATTTCCAGACCAGATTTCTACCTCGGATTAATTTCAGTTAGATTGTAGTTAACAATGAGCAGCTATTCTTTTAGGCAGGGAAAATCTCCCGTCATCTGAAGGAAAAAAGGAGAAAGTGATAGATTGTTTTGAATAGCTTTGGTGTCAAAATGGGTGGGAGCAAGTAAAGACTGAAATAGTATAGGAAAATAGTCCTTGGAGAGGTGACAAGACTTTTGGAATTCCAGTGAAGCTAGCCAAGGTTTGGGTATGATCGTTTCCATATGTATAATGGGTTTGCACAACTATTTCCCCATTTGCTGCATAAAACAAAGCATTGCTGCACGTGGTGATACAGGTCTTTGCACACACTGGAAAACCTCCCTGCCTGGTGAGGAGGGCTGCACCTCCAGCACTCTGCAACAGGTGAGGGCATGGGAGCAGTGAACCTGTAGAAGGCAGCAAGCTTTAACATCCAAAGGTGTCCATTGGAAGTGATGGGGTTTGGTCTGTCCAACAGCCAGATAGCTTTTTCCTTAAAAAAGAGAACAGGAAAAGACCTGCTACTGCAGTCAGTGAGCATGTGCATGTGTGTGTGTAGGCTGGGCTGACTGCAAGCTGTGTGCCTCAAGCTGTTCAGATTAAGGCAGCATGCAATATCAAAGAAAGTGAACTATACATTTCAAGGGGAATATTTATGGACTCAGAAACTGAAAGGTCTCTGGAGAAGAGAAGTAGGTAAAGGGGTAAAGGGCATTTTGGAGGAATTAAGTTGCATGAGAGTCTTGTAACTTTTTCAAATCTATCTCAAATCCAAGGGCAGTTTTCAATGTGACAAAACTGGCAAAATAGCCTTGACTTTTTATATTAGTTTAATTTTTGGCACATTACCGTAAATTTTTTATTACTGATTCGGATTTTGAGGAAATGAAGATGATTTAACAAACAGGGAAACACCTTTCCTCCCCATTCTCCTAACTCAGCTTAAGCCAGACACCTCCCAAGCCTCAGACTCCTTTGTTTCTGCCAGCCCTCACACCCAGCCCCTTCCAGCTCCTGCGGTGAGGTGATAGGCACCACTGGATGGTGGATTTGTGCATAAGGACTTCTTTCAACTAATAGTCCATTCTTACTTTTTTTTCATCTGTTCACCAGCGTCAGGAGTGTCCCTGCCCTGATGTGGGTCGTGATTCCTGAGGTACCACCCCGAGCACAGAGCAGCTTCTCCCAAAAGTGCATCACCTGAGCGCTGCCAAGGAGGGGAGAACAAAGTACCAGGTGTGAGCAGTAGGGGCAGAAGAAATGAAAAGGAGGTCGGAGCTGAATGTATGAGTTAGTTGGCCATGGTTTGGAAAGAGGAGGTAACATCCCCAGTGCACAGCAAACAGTGTGTCTGAGAGAGGGGCACACACTCCAGGCCAGACAGCAGGCCAGGAGGGACTTGGGCTGGAAGTCCAGCTCCAGGAGTTTGCAGGAAAACGTCCAAGCCAAGGATGAGTGTGACAGGGTTAGGTTATATTACGCCCTTCCTTTCAGCATTTCCTTTTGGCTAGCTCAGGTTTCTGCCTCTTAACCTCCAATGCTGGCATAGTCAAGGACTGTAAATCCCTCTTGGGAAGGCAGCCAGCTGAAAGCTGGTCACTACTGCAGCAGCTTGTTGTGGTTTTAGGTCTGTTTGCCTGTTCTGAAGACACTACTGGCAGCTCTGCTCTATGTACTGTGGCCCACAAGCTCAGTTTTTGTGGGAAAAAAGCTAAATCCTAGCCAGAATTAGGTGAATGGTGTTAAGCACACTATTACTGGGCAGGGACTAAGAGACTATCTAAAAAGAAAAAGCTGAGAAAATCCTGGGGATGTAAAGCAAAATTCCCTTAGGGAATTTACTGTCTTATATCCTGAGTGATAAATGGATGGGTTCCCTTCCATTTTCTGTGGACATCACTGCCATTTAGCACCTGTGCTTCCTCTTCACCACAAAGTCTTCCTTCCTATGGACTTGAACAACAGTTTGTCCTGGTGCCTGTGAGCTTGGTGGCAGCCCTTTGGCAATGACATAAAGCAGCCATAAATCACAGCTTAGGCTGAGCTCTCGTGCACTTGGTTTAAAGCCTGGGCACCAAAAGTTACCATCTTGACTTGGAGAAGACCTTCCTTGAGGCCAGCATGAGTGGAGCAGCTGGAGACCTTCTAAGACAGGTAGTTCTCAATCTTTCTTACCCCTGCCTGACTGTGCTGGGGGTTGCTGTTGTTTGATTGATCTATCTGTTTGGCCTTGTCACCTGAAGTGGGCACCCCTCAGAGGGGTGTCCTTGAGCTTCAGGTAGCTGGACTTGTTCACACTGACTGCCTAAACCATCACTGCAGCACATATTTAATCTCTTTAGAACATTTGCTTTGCCTCAGGAAGTTTTCTGTCAGTGCAAGCCCTAGGAGATAGCCTGATTAGGCTCAAGTGAGTGTAATTTTACTGCCTTGGGAAGAAATGTTTTCTACAACATAACATGCAACAATTTCTAACACTTTTCTTCCCTGTGGCACTTAGAGAATATGTCAAGTGCAAAGAATTCCAGCCAAATATAGAATTCAAAACACAAAGACCCTTAATTAATTTTCTGGAAGAATTTATCATGGGGGAATCAGTGGGAGGTGAGAAGCAGAGCGTTTCGCTGTATTTCATTTTCCTTAGCTGTATGTGACAGTAGCTGTCTCTCAGCATGTCTCTTTCTCAGAAGCATGCTCAGATGCAGCTGGAAGCTGGTTAGACTTTGACAGATGGTGCCAAACCTCTATTGTTGGGCTGGAGGTGGGTATTTTGGAATGGTTCTGCTTTAAAAACAGCTCTCCTCCAAACTTTCCATTCTCTCCGAGTTCCAGGAAAGGCTTCCAGTGAGGCAGGAATCCTCGTAGTGATGTAATGAGTGTAAATCTACCATTGCTCTGAGATCATTTCTATAGGCTGAAAGATGGAAAAACCCAGAAGCATTCCCATGCCTGGTTAAGCATTACTGCTGAGCCATTGCTAGCACGTCGTGCTCCAGGAAAAAGCTTTCACCAAAGAGCAGACAGACGCTGCCGGTTGCGTACGCTTACAGCCGGCTGGGAGCTCCAGCTAGGCTTACCCTGGAAATGTTGGCTGCAGCAGGAATGTTGGCTGGGGCAGAGGCATGTGTTTTGTACAGAAGATCAGTGCCAGCAGCAGCCGTAGTGTAGATGCAGCCATGCTAACACAAGTGCTCCTGCCAGCACAGTGTATACAAAGTATAACAGCCACAGAGCCCCTTTCCAGCACTTGGCATCCGCTTGGGGAATTGAAGTTATGCCTCCTGTGCAAGCTGCAGGCAGAGCTGAGGCCTTGGAGGAGGAGGTATTGTCTCTGAACTGGGCACAACACACCTGCCAGGGGATGGTGGCTGCTGCTGTCCTGAGCACAGCCCCAGAAACCAGTGGTTCCCACTGGTGGAGCAGGTTGCACCTTCAAACAGGGACAAGCTTTGGGTGCAGAAGGAGCTGGTTCTTCCTGTGCACTGGGAATTGCATGGATGAGCCTGTACTGGTGGCTGGTCTCCTGAGAGCTCAAATCAGGACTAATCCCCATAATTCGTAAGTCCTTACAAAAATTCTGCTAAGAAGAGTAAATCTTGGTAAACAGCAGTTCCACTTGGCAAGAGTCACGGCCAGCTGGCCAAAGCAGGCTAAGATAGTACTGGTACTGGCTGTTTCTTCAAACTGAGCACCCTCAAGGCCCTTCAAAAGGCACCCCCATCGATATATTTCCAGAGCCAAAAACCAAAGGGATCTTGGGTAGAAGAGATTTTGTTTATTGCTGGGGAGCTTGACATCCTGTAAGAACGGCTTACCTTGTTAGAGGCTAGCGGGTGCCAGTGGGAGAGAATTTGTGCTCTCTAGACAAATGCAAATTCCAGTGAGGAGATTAAACTTGTAAGAGCCTTATGGAAAATAAACATCCTGGTTAGGGAGGGAGGCTGGAGAAACAACGCTAAGTATAACCATTGAGTGCTTAGCCTCAGCAAAGAGTATTAATGGATAACTTGATATCCAAAGTGCTAAAGAAAACCTCAAAAGCCCATTTGAAAGGAGTTAAAGAAACTCTGTGTGTGTACAAGATAAGGCAAGAGGCCAGCAAACACAGCACTGTTAAAGGTGCTCAAAGTGATTTAAGAGACAGGAAGAAGATCCAAAAAGCTGTTAAGACTGCAGGAGACCCTACTTCCAAGGGCGACAGGATTCTGATTCTCACAATCTGAGGTGCAGGATACAAGCAGGAAAAAAAGATTTTAGTCTCAATGAAAAAGTAACCAGAGGCAGAGCCCTTACATCCTTACTTCTATTATACTCTGTCATTTTTCTGGCTAAAGCATATGCTTTTGGGAAGGAGTAGGATGATAGGGCAGAGAGTCCTGCCAGACCTTTCCTTGAGAATCTCTCTCTCTCTTTCTCTCTCTCTCTCACACACACAGAAGAAAAAAAAAGGTAAACAAAAAAAAGCAGCAAGTATTTTGTATCTTTACAGATTATGTAAAAATGAAAGACTGAACTGCCTAGACAGAAGACGGATGTCGACACTGCCAGGATGCTGATACTTTCAGATTCTGCTAAAACTCTGTGAGTTCCCTGAGGTGGTATCTGTTTTATAATCACACCAAGATTTGCACACAAGGCCTAGAAAATTATGGCCTCCCCCTCCCAAGAGAGGATGAGTTCTTGCTCTTTTTTACACTAGAGAACTTTTTCTCTTACGTTCTACAAGGAAATGCATACATTCTTATAAGTATCCTTTAGGAATGTGATTTGATATAGGAGGCCTGATTCTGCACTACTCAGTGCTTGAAATCAGAGAGAAACAAAAATGAATAAACAACTACAATGACTCTTGGGTTTGCTAGCTTTTTTATTTATTTATTCTGTCAGCTTTGCACAAGCATAAGTGACTACACAATGTGCAAGGCACCAAAAGCTTCAGTGTAATAAGATGTCAATGTTACATCTTCGTGGGTCATACTTTCTTGAGGCAGCATCAGAAGACAGAAGCAGACAACTGTAGAGCTTGGGGTATTCATCCTACCCGTGAAGGTACAGTGGGCTTGTTTAGATAACAACAGAGTATGTTACTAAAAAAGAGTATGCTTTAGAAGTGGTTCCATGTTGGCATTCAGGATGAAAGTGCATGAACTACACACAAAATGGAAGAATTGGCTAATGTGATTTCACAGTGTGTTGCCTGTTCTCTCTGACAAATCTGGTGATTGGGAGAGGTCTGTGACAACAGCAAAAAAACTTGTAGTAAACCATTAAGAAGTGGAAAAGGGAAGAAAATACCTAGGAAACCTCACTGTGTGAAGGCCAGCCAACTTCACTTTTGCTCCTGAAAAGATTATGGGCTCTGTCTTCTTGGAATCCATTTACAGACTTGAGATGGGCAAAAAGGTGATCAGAAATAGCCAACATGGATTGCCTTCTACAACGGTGTGACAGTGTGGGGAAGGAGAGAGCCATGTATGCAATACACCATTACTTTATTAAGGATTTTGGTGCCATTGCCCACAGCATTCTTGTTTGGAAGCTGAAAAAATAAGGGCTAGAGAAACAAAATGCTTGATGGACTGAAGAGCAGCTGAACCTCTGGGCTCAAAGGGTGGCTCACATCTGGTTGGTGGTCACTTATGAGAGGACTACTGCGGGTGTTGCTTAACATTTTCATCAGCAGCCTGAATGATTACACAGAATGAACCATCAGTGAATTTATACAAGATATTTAATTAAAATAAACGTTTGACAAGATGAGTGGCAGAGCTTCAATCTAAAACATCTTTGCTAAACATAAGGACTAGGCCAACCTAAACAGCTCAAATAGTTTAACAAGGAGAAACGCAGAGCTTTGCAGCTGTTGCAGAACAACCCCATGTATCAGCACAGGCTGGGAAGTGACTGACTAGTGGCAGTCCTGCTCAAAAAGTCCTGGGTTTTTATGGGGGATGGATGCTGACATGGCACTCTCATTGCAGATAAGTCAACCCCTATCTCACTTGCAAATAAGACAAGACCTAATGTAGCTTTCCATTAGGAAGAGTCTTGGGATGGCAACAGACCTGCTTGGAGCAGGAAACTGGGGTAGATGACATTTAAAGGTATATTCCAACCCACATATCCATGATCCTAGAGCTTCAATATAAACAGCACCTCAGTCTTCAAATAACTTAATGTTTTTTCCCAGCAAATATGTATGAAGGACACCACTCTCTAGGTATACATCACTGTGGAATTTAGATAGTACCTCAATTTTCCACATAGAGCCATCTCCCTCCCCAGGCAAGAACATTTACCATGAAATCACAAGGTAGGCAGAAGGTTATGAATGTGCTGTGTGAAAGCTGGGAGTTGGGCCAGTTACACTCCTACCCTGGATATTTCTGGTTGTCTTAAAACTGTTTGCTTTATAGCTTATTTAATTGATGTTGGTTGTTATGAGTCTTGATAGCTGGGAGGGACTGGGTAATAGTCCTTTCTAGTTTTCATTACTGACCTATATAATTGCAGTTAATAAAAGCAATGATTCCTTAAAATGCACTTTGTGTATTGCAGGTGTCCTCAGAGAAGAGAACAGTATGTCTTGTTAAACACTCAGCCTGTACAGCAGCCCAGAGTCTGATGTTCTCCTCTCAGTCATGGGAGAGGATAAAGGAGCACATCCCTTGCTGAGAACAGGGTTTTGAAATTATTTTCTCTCTCTTGCTCTGGTTACCCAAAACCCATTTTGGTACACTCATTTATACGCCCACTCTCTTTCCAAATTGAAAATGGAATGCTTTGTGCTTTTGGGGATTAGTGACTTGAGCAGAGCCACTGAGATGAGCTCAAAGCTCGTGGGAAAATGATGAGCTAGCCTTTCTCCAAATAAAAACATAACAGAAATCCTCTCAGGGTCCTGTTGTTGCAGAGGCATGAACACCTTTGCCCAAATTCATCCCATCACATCATAGGCACTTAACGAGGCATCTAAATTAAGAGTCTAAATGTTTTAAGTTCTCTTATTCCTGTAATCAAGGGACTCTGGAATGCAATTCAGTTCTCTTACAACCTGAATTACTCTTTGAGTCTGTTTGTCTCTTGCTGGATGCTCAGGAAGCCTTGGATGACTCAGGGATGCACTCCAGAACTTTCAGTTTGGTATGAAACCAGGATCTAGATAGTTTTCTATGGAACGATTACAAGCTGTGGTTAATTCTGTTGGTTGTATGGTTTGATGCTATGAGCCAGCCTGGGGCTGACACACTGAGATTTACTCTCTCCAGTCTAGAGGATGCTACAGAGGAAACGAAGGAGTCAGTAACCTCAGTGACTCTGCTGTGGACAGATGGGCAAGAGATTAGCTAAGGGTAAGATCTGAACTTGAAAAATAGTTCCACAGCTGAGCCTGCACAGCAGCCTAATACTGTCAACATGCTGCAGCTGTCCCCACTTCATTTTCTTCCCTCCCTTTCCTTCTTGGAGGCGTCAGACAGGCTGTGAGAGCAGTATGGTTTGTTGCATTGGTCTGCATGTATTGAGGGAAGAGACTTCCAAGATTTCCATGGGCTTCTTTGTACATACGTATACAATGACTCTGCTGCTAGCTGTTTGAGACTCAGACATAAATTACATGGGAAAAGACCTGCCATAGAGATCTAGTAGCACTTACCTTCTTGCCTCCCCACTTCTTTCTTTTTTACTTATGTCTTCTTTCAGTCTCTGCATGATCAAATCCCACTGGACATGCAAGTGTTAAGGAAACGTCCCAGTCTGACCATTCACATGGCTCTCTGGTTGTCTCACTGCCAGCACCAGAGACTTTCACTGCTGGGACCAAAACCTCTTTGTAGGGGGCAGCTCCAGTGAGACCACGGGTGCCCTGCTTGGCTCCCTGCACACCCCATTTACACTCAGACCAGGTTTCCTGATCGTTTTGACCCCGTGTTTCCCACAGCAGCATCTCTGATGTCTCGTCCCATAAAGCCATTTATTCATGGTGCAGTAACACAGAAACAGCTTGAGATGGTGTCTCCAAAGGGAGACTCCAACCAAGGAACCCTATGGCTTTTATACCCTCACAGTCTACTTGTGCACAAGTCTTGCTCTTCTCCTGAGACCTCTGCTCCTGCTCTCTCCCTCAGTGTCTATCCACCTGGCTGACCCCTCTGGTCTTTGTGCACTTTGTTATCCAAAGGGTTGGCAGTTCATGGCCTCTTGTCTTGGGGTCCCACCCAGAGCCCAAGCTGCACCTCAGCCTGCATCTCCACCTGCAGCGAGCTGCCTGCACCAGGTGTATTCCTCAACACAAGCATGAGCTGATGGGCAGTTCCCTGACCCTGTGCCCCCATCAGCTGGCTCTTTCAGAAGGGTGTGATATGGTGAGGGTAGCGACCTTCAGTGCAGCATTTTGCACACTAAGTGTGTTGGGGATAATAACATTTAGCTTTCCTTAGGGTTGGATTGCCTCCTGCTAAAGGTTTCTTTACCAGCAGCTCACGTGGACTTGTCTTGGACCTGAGCTGATTCAATCATGTTATTTCTCAGCACCATCTCCAAATACTTCTGAAAGATGGCACTGTCTTTCTTCTCCCATTCCAAGGAATGCAGTGATGTCTCCTCTTCCATTTATCACACTCACCAGGAATGTTTCTGGACACGCTAGTTGTGTCATACTTCAAGAAAAGTATTTATTGCCAGTGTACGGACAGAAACAGAAAGGGGCACCACAGAGACAAGCTTTTGTAATGACATCAGGGAAGATTTTCTTAAAACTGCACTAAAGAGTCCAGTAAATCAAGCTAATTCCAGGTGGCAGTTGGTATTTTTTAACTTGCCTCAGGTTCCATCAGAAAATGTCCATCTTTCTCTACTGTTCACCTTCCCTAGACCAGAACTGGACTGCGCCATTGTTGGGATTGCGGGGATTGGGATGATTTAGAGATGTCATAGACATGATTTATTGTAGAATCAGTCTCATATTTATCGAAGGGCAAAACAGGAGAGATACTGTGAACAACATCTCTAATATCAAAAGTAGCAACAGTTACAGTAGCAATAGCAGTATCAGCGGCAGCTGCAGCAGGTGCAGATGCAGCAGTGGCGTAGTCAAAGTTGAGGTAGTAGTTGTCATAAAACCTTTTCATTACAAGGCCTTATATAATTTTTTTAGCCAATAAGCAAATGCCACAAAGCTTGCTAGCATACTTGTACCAATGATCACTGTACATGGTTTTACCGCAATGCGTATTTTCTTAACCAATCATCACATTGTTATTAAGGTCTATAGCACAGGCTTATATCTTAACTTTCTAATAAACTTTATTGTAAGGTTTACTGCTAAACTTAAAATTCTCTATTCTTTTACTTATCTTAATTCTTTCTTGTATAAAATATGTTTCTACTTATTGGAAATATATTTCTACTTTTATAAAGCATATTTCTTTTTAAAACTACAAAACTACATTCTTGCTTCAAACTGTAAAAGCTCATTGTTCTAACTTAGGCAGCCTTCGCCAGGGTCTCAAATCGAAACATGTATCCATTTCTAGCTCTTAAAGCACAGTGCTGTTTTTGTTCTCTGTCAGCACCTGTACGATTTCTGTAACTCCATTTCCCACATGCCATGGCTCCTGAACTGCTAAAGGAGGTTGTCTGCATCCTGGAAATCCTCTTTCCTGCTGTCAGCCTAGAAAACACATCCCAAGCCTCGAGAGTTGTTTCTATGAAATAAAGATGTTGGTACCCATAAAAGATGCTGGCTTTCCTGTTCAGATGTCCAAATACACATTTAGCTTTTGTTTCATACAGCTACCCACTTGTTTGAAGTTGCAAGCACATGCTGAGTGTTAGTTTCCTTCTTTCCTTGTTTCAAAGTGTACACTCTGTGTCTGTATAAAAGTATCTCCAAGTGTAGGAAATCCTTCTTCCTTTCATTGTGCATCTATTGGACATGTGATCCATTTGTGTAAACAAAAAGGGAAATTTTGAAAAAGTGGAAGGAAAATCCCAAACATTTAATTGAATTAACACATTTGTTGCCTTTCAGTAGATTGTATTTACCTCATTTTCCAGTGTGACACTCCTGAAACTTGCCACACATTCCTGAGGGACCCAAATCTCCCCCTAGAGACTCAAGGTATTGGATTAATCAGGGATGACTCAGATGGCTGTGTAAGCCTGGCTACAGACAGTGGGCTCCATCTCACTGGAAATCACCGGAAGGATGTATATTATATAAAAGAAATAGAAATTCTTAGTTCATCTAGGCAGAAATAAGTGGTGTGGAGACACGTGACAGTTGCACTGCTCAGAAGAGCTCTTCTGCAGGGCGAGTGCTCCAGCCACGGGGGGAGCCAGCCAGGCTGGGGAGCATGGGCAGCCGTGGCTGTCAGCTGCAGCATCCAACCTTCCAGCCAGACAACACCAGGAACCTGGAGCAGCTGCACAGCCTCCAGTAGCCACAGCACGCTGGCCCAGCACAGGCTGGCACGGGGGACACCAACAATGGCCGCTGTTGTGTAGACAAGTGTTTCCAAATGACTTTGAAGTGCATTTTTCCTTTTTGATAATAGCTTGCTGTCTCGTTTCCCCAAAGAAGCACAGAGCATTTTTTACTTCCCAAGGACACCCATGTGCCTGTGGGCAGGAAGGAAACATCTGTGGAGGTGAGCAGGCATGGTGAGTAGTTTTTGCTCTGTGCTGGTTTGTGGGAACCTATTGCAAGCCACTTGACGGTTTTATATAAAGCGAGTAGTGTGCTAATGTCCTGGCCTTCAGGAATATTTCAGGGCTGGGGTTTTCCATTTGTTTTACTTTTTGCTTGCTGTGCAGGAGATCCCAAAGAAAATTACTTGAAGGGGCCATAGCTGCACTGGCACGGAGTGACCGATGTCCACCAGCCTGCCTGGAGACCAGGCCTGGGTCTGGTCAGACTCGAGAGCATGCCCAAACTGACCAGGTGCAGGCTGTTCCCAGGGCACCTGGCAGGACCTGGAAGGCATCACCTTGGCACCCACGCTCTGCACAACGCCCACACGTTGTGTGGCACTACCCCACACCCTGTGGCACAAACAGCGGGGTCCAGGAGTCCGGGGCCTCGGTGCGCTCCCAGCAGCTCCAGTCCCCAGGGTGACCTGGCACAGCCTGGGCAAGCGAACAGCTGAGAGAAAGAGGCCACAAGGATGCAACACAAAGCTTCTTCTGGAATGCTGGCTGCCCAAACTGGTTCTGGAGAATGTTTTGGAGACTCATGGGGCTTTAAGCTGCAGTAATTCAATATTTAAAAACAAATAGGTTCTCCTGCCCTACTTATCCACTAGATGATAATGTCAATCCAAAATGTTCACAGTGCCAAAGACCTATTCAAAGTGATAGGGACTTTGAATCCTGCCTGTCAACACTGGGTCTTAACATATGTCTCCTTGGAAATCAGTGCTACTGGCTTAATCTGGAAGGCACTGCTTTGGAAGAGCCCAGAAGAGTTGCCTGTAAAAGACTGGCAGGAGGGTACTCTGTGGCATTTCTAATCCCAGTTGCTATAAACTATAACAGGATCTGTAATGCTGTAGTTGTTTGGATGGGTGCCTTGGCGATCGTTTTCTTCTCCTGGCATTTTCCCATTATTTTTTATTGAAATGTATATGTAAGAAATAATATTCTATTTTATGGAATTGGTCAGAAATTGGAAAAAAAAATCAAACAGGAGCAGGGGCTGATCCTGTTCTGAGGTAACTCCTCCCCATTGCCCTCTCTTCTCCAGGGCTGGCAGCTCTCTTCATTCCCAGGCATTCCCTTCATTCTCAGCTTGTAATGTCTGAGATGAAGTGCTATTAAATATAATTAAATACATTTAGGAGACACAATCTACCACCTGGGTGGTATCTATAAGAACAGGTGTTTAAAAGCTGCATGGAAAAAGAGAAGTCCATTTTTCCAAGTGTAGCAAACCTATGGCTCACTAATGGTTTCTGTCAAACTGAATCTCCATGCCCTACTGTTAAAACCCAGGAATCTGGTTGAGCATTCATTTCCAGAAAACCGTTTTTTCCCTTCTGTCTGAAAATGGCCTCTTAGTTTTAAATGATGATTTTAAAACACACCAGAAATGTGTTTCCCTGCATTGGCTATTCATTCTGCCTTAAGAATATATAAAAAACAGATGGGACTCATTTTCTCTTACTTGGTCCAAGCATTTCAACAAGTGGGTTATTTTTCTTACCAGCCTTTGGACTCCCCGCTGTTCTTAATAGGATTATTTGGATAAATAAACGGATCCAACTTTGACCCTTTACTAACCATTCACCTGAGGCAGAACATGCAAAAGTTAATAGAAAGAAAGGATGTCTGTTCTGGTAAGAAGTGAGCTAATATTTCTTTACTATAAAAAGACATGATATTATTCTTGACTGAAACAAAAAATCATGCATTTTTGGCATAAATATCCAGTTTTATTTCTGCTGTAGTTGAGCAAACACCGAAAAGTGAACAGGTTGGAACACTTCGAGAAGGAAAAAGAAGGAAGGCTTACTCTAACTACCTTATGGTTTACAGGTGTTTCAGGTAGGCATATAGACATGTCCTTTGTTTCAGAGTTATCCCTGTATGATTTTGCCAGTGTTCAAACTAATTTTTCCCTTTAAGTCTTTGTCTACCTTAACTACAATTGGAGGAAAGCAGGATACAGTCTAGCATACAGCAAAAGCAAGACAAAAACAAACAGTGAAACAAAACCAGTTTCCGCTATAGACAGGAGAGGAAAATTTTCAAAAAGTGAAATGATGAAGTAAAATATGACAGACATGCTCCTTGTTCTTCAGGGCTGAATGAATTAACAATACAAAGATGCAGTGAGATACCTGTATCAGTGATAGGTTTCAAAGGCAATACTGAGATGGAGATCCTGAAGGGAAATTAAAAGCTGAGCAATGCTGTAAGTAGCCCAGGTCACAAAAGATGTGCAGGTTAAATTCACATATATCATCCTTCAACTGCTTCCCAAGCTCTGATCATGAAGGAGCTGAAGCTGTAGTAAAATGTACCAGTGGGCTGTACCTACCTTTAGGATTAAATATTTTGATGCTGTGAATAACTACCATGACTGAGGTGCTCTGACATGCCACATTGTGTAATGTTTCTGGCTTTGTCCTCTTTATCTGGTCTTTTCGTAGAGGGATTATAGGTGCAAGGAAGTGATGCTGTAATAAATAGAGTGGAAGTAGGAGTGGGACTGAAGCATCCCTTGTGCCTGGTGAACAAAGGTCTAAGTGACGTTGATGTGTTGTCCCAGTGTGCAAGGAAACCTGCATTGCAAACAGATGCAGCAGTGGATGAGGGAGTTACCCACTCCTTTTTGTTTCTGCTGGGCTGCCAAAAGCTCCTGTTTGCTCTGATGTGCTGGTAGGGCTACTCATGAAACTCCCTTCCTCCGTTCAGGCCCCGTGAGCTGAGGTAACTAACACCTCTGGAGTTGTTTGGACTAAGAAGGGGCTGAGGAGATGCTCTCCTGAGGAGCAGCACAGAGTGGTGAGGAGTGGCTTGCAGCAAGCTAAGAGCACTCGTCTCTTTGGCTGTCAGTGTTGCATTTGTCCTGGGTAGCAGGGCCTGTGAATTTATCCAGTAATTTATAACCCTCTGAACAAGGAGCTGGTTCCAACAGTGAATTCAAAGAGTAGGCATATAATTATAATGTTTTTACCAACTCCTTCACCTAGAACTGCATTAGGACAGTTCACTATGGCAACTGATAAACTTGACAGGTCTGTAAAAGAAAGTTTTCTCAAGCCATCCTCTTATCTTCTATGTAAAATGCTAACTAAAAACAACTCAGGTTGTGGAAGAGTGTGTAGGTGATTGCACTGTATTATAATTTCTCTTTAGATTTGATAGTATGGGAATAAACCAAGCAGATAGAGCAGCATATTTGAGAAGAGGTAGAGACGACCCTGCACAAGGTCATTTTGTTTCTGTATGGGACATATGTCACAGCTGCAATGGTGTTCTGCTTTGGATGAGAAAGGTGTGCAATGTAATTTTAATGAAATATTTAAGACCCTGTTCCCAATGTGAATGTGGTCTAATGAACACTGGGTACTTGTCACCATTAATGTTGACAGTGCTGTGACCTTGGATAAATCATGGCATCTCTTCGTGCATAGGCTCATCTACAAAATGCCTTCCTCACAAATACGAAGTGAAGACTCATTAGTTAATGCTTACAAAGTGCTTTGAAGACATAAATAAATACAGTTATTACTTTAACAATGCTGAAGTATTGAGACTAAAAGGGCATTTTACCCTCTGCATCCTACTTGCCAGCTGGGGGCTACAGTAGCTGTCCATAAGTAAATGCATCTTTCACATTGGTGTTTGCACATAGCTGTCATCTTCTACTAAATGTCATTATAAATCTACATGGTCACTGGCTACCCACTGTCTATGAGTGCCCAATCTTTTATAGCAATTAAGGAATAAATTATAATCATTTTTGAAAAAATTGTACACTGGAGATGAAAATCTTTTGCATGCACTGTTGTGATTTGTCACTCCAAGCAAATACAGGGTGATTTGGTTTCAATCATTCCTTCGTTCATCTAATCCATAGCGCTTCATTTCCCAGGCAAACAGCAGAATCGTATCTGGACCTGGGGGTGCCATTAAAATGAAACAAGTTTGAAATTTCAGAAGTTTTTTTCATGCTGAATCTCTGGAAGACATTGGCATTGTTGTGTCTTTTCTGAACTTTCAGATGAGTGCACCCAACTGATGTACCTCCACTTCTTATGCTGAAGTTTAATATGCAACAGGAGATCTCTCTAGCACAGTGAAGCAACAGAAATCTTGATCAGAACTAGTGAAAAAATATGCATGCTCATAAAATCTGACTAGAAATAGTATCATTGCTGAACATTAGATTTCCACCAATTGAAGTTAAATCAGACTTTGTCCCGAATTGGTTGTTAACATATTTTTTGGGTATTTTTTGCCAAAAGGAACAGCAGTGCCATGGAAATAAAGAGGACCTAAAAGCTATTAGAGTAGTTCAACATTGTTTCTATGTTGATAAACATACAGTTATTATCATGCCTCCATTTCCCTTTGTTCTTCTGTTCTTTTGTACTGGGGCTAAATGGGTTCACTTCCACCACGTTGAGAGGAGACATACATGGAGATGTATGGACAGCTGTGTGTCTGGAATGGCATGAAACGGACCATGAAAAAGCCAGTGGGGCTACTTTCCTTTACCAGGAAGGACTACTAGGAAGGAAGACCATGAAAACCATGAACACCATTCACTGATGACAAAACTAACCGTGAAGCCAGAGGTTTTTGGCTTTGCTGCCATCTAGCAGAAGATGGACAGCCTGACACCCATCACCCGTTGGGACAGAGAAGGGTATTAGATGGCTGAGATGGGTGGGGACAGTGTGGAGTGTGGCTGACGTCTGAGCTGGCCGTTCTGGCTAGTTGACTCTTACAAGGTGGCTTGTTCTAGGAAGAGCAGATTTAGAAGCAGAACTAGCTGAGATTCACTCCTGTTGCTGGAGGAGTGAAACAGGCTGTGCTCCCCTGTTGGCACTGGTGGATTGAGGGAGATGTGCAACAAAAAGAACAAGACTTAGGAAAAATCAGATATGCCCTCTAAAGACAAACCTCCTCAGCAAGATAAGAGCCGTTTTCCTTTCTGGGGAAAGGAAAGCACTCTTTGTGTGTACAGACCACATTTAATAATAATCAGTTAATAATATCAGTCACCTTGATCAAGGTTTGGTCAAGGCTCATGCTAAAAAACCCTTTAGCTTCTAGCACATTTCAAGCAAGTCATTAGCTGATTCTGAATGTATACTGCTTTATCATCTGAACAGTCTTGAACAAAGCTTAGTTACATAATGATCATGTTAGGCTCCTAAATGAGTTTCCCTTCCTGTAATTATTAATCCTCCAGCTTCCCTCTTTCTTGCAATCTCATTTTCTCCTGTAGTGTATGTTCTTTTTGCAGGGACAGATAACTATGTCTTGTAGACAGTCATTTATGGTCTGTGTTCATTAGTTCACAGGCAAAGGAAGCAAAGCAGACTATACTCCGATTTTCCCTTTGTGCAATGGAAACTGAACATTTATTATGGTTTTGTTGCTGAGGGGAAGTTCAATTGCTAATGTAACACAGGCTAAAAATTTGCGGAAAGAAATATTTCGTGTTCTGGAACAACTGAACTCATGTGTGTTTTCCTGGAAAGGAAAAAATCGGCTAAACCTGAACTGAGGTGTTCTTGGGAGGCTGAGAAACATTATGATAATGTTGTGCTTAGGCTGAGACTAAGGATTAACCAGGTCACTCAGCCTGAAGGTTAAGCTTTAAAAGAAACTGAGGCAAGTGAAGAGAGAGGACTATACACACAAATCATCCAGGTAAATTTGCCCTGTAGCTGTGTTCTGTATGTGATTGAAAGTAAATATTTTTCCTGCCAGATCTGATTAGACTGAATTTTTTAAAGATAAAGTGAGAAGTTTCATTCCCGTTCTTCTTCTATTGGATGCCACAATATGGCAAAGGCCATTTGCCCGGGAGGAGCATATGAGGCCCACACTCAGCTGAGTTTCTGTGATGCTGCTTTTTTCTAGTGCCTATGAATTCAACAGTAAGTTACATTCTAGGTCTCTAAATTATATTAGATGTCATATGAATGCAAATATATGTTAAGTAGTTTAAGAAATGCCTTGGGGAGGGGATGTTGGCCACCCTCCCACGCAGGAAGGGCATGGGGCACGCCTCGCCTTCCTCAGGGGAGCTGTCAGCTGGACAATCCTCTGCATGTGCTCTTTGTGGGGCTCAGCCTGGCAGAGTCCCACAGTTAGCCTCTGCTCCTGGTTAAGAAGGGAAACATTCATGTATGCTTAGGTAAAATAAATGACCTTAACCGAGAGAAAATGAGAGAGTAACTTTAAAACAGTTTTCAAAGCATATTGTCAGTGTCACCAAATAATTGTTTTAAATCCAGTTAACTCAAATAGAGTATTTTGTCAAAATGGGAGCACCCCATGCTGCAGAAATGTACACTTCACCCATCTAAACAACACTGTTGCAGCAGTACAATTATGACTTAAAGCCAGGTTAAAATAAATTGATTTTTGCATCAACACAACCGATGCCTTTACCATCATTTCAGTCTTTCTGAAGTCCACCCCAATGCACATTTCCTTTATGAACTGAGAACTCCTAAAAAGTCTAGAGAACATTCCTTTTTTATGTTCACCAGGTCCAGACTGGCGGAATTTGTGTTGTCTGTGAAAGAGGGTTGTATGTGCTATCCAAACCAACCTCTAAAAGCAAAGGATGTGTAAAGTAAAGTGCCAATCAGATTGAAAGAAAGTGTAGTCATGTGCATGCTCCTTATATTATTCTGACTGATGGCTTTATTAAATCACTCATGGCCCTGTAAGCACTTTCTGTGATAATTCACTTGCAGTTGGTCTGGTGATGGAAATGGAGCATGGGTATTTTAGTGCAGTCTCCTTAACTGTAGGATGTTGTTGGTGATGCTCTGAGCATACTTTAACTGGAGTTAAATTTTCACGGCAGGAATTATGTTTTCAGATGTGCATATCATGTTCTGGGTTCAGTACAGGATCTCAGCATGCTTTTTATGCAAGCAATAAATGCAGCAAACTAGAGGAGGAAGAGANTTTTTTGTAGAGAGTGTAAGGCATTGACCAGAAAAGGACATTTTGTCCAACCAACACAGAGTTAGCTAAAATAAATGTACAAAAGTCCAGTATTAGATGATGAATTTATGGGCTACTGATAAGTGGCTAAAAGCAGGAAAGAGCAAAGCTGCCTAAAACACCACTCTCTCTGTTGTAAGTGTGCGTTTATGCCTTCTAACATGCATTGATGATATTCATTCACTCCTTAGTGTGTTTTATTCATTCCTTTTAACATATTGTCTGGTTTTCCCCAAGGAGGAGAAGGTGGATCTTTTTCTAATGTCCTCTCTATAATGCTTTCACTTCCTCGCTTAAACCAACTGTTCTTTGTGTGCAGATAACTGAATGGACAGTTTCGTTTCCAGCAGTGCCTCACATGTTCAGGAGATGTCAGTTAGCCACGGAACAGTCATGGAATGATGCTCCAGAAAGCACAGTTTTGAAGCATGATGTTACCCACACTGAAACTGTTCTCTCTATGTGAGGGCTGATAACTTCGTGGAAAAAATGTCAAGGCATAGCAGGGAAAAGTCTTTCTGAAAATTCCCAAAAGCTGAAAGCTTTTTTAAAATGTTTTTCAGAAAATTTTTTTAAAAATTGCAGAAAATGTGAGGAATGGCATCTTTCTCTCCAAGATGGAAACCATGAGCAGAAATAGAAATGACTGTCTGTGCTCCCCTGCTGTTGAGGTATTTCCAGTCTCAGAATTTATGGCTGCTTGGGAAAACTCCTATCTGGGTAGAAGAGCAATAAATATAAGGAAAACTAGAAGAGATGCCAAGACAGTATCATCTATGTTATTTAAACTGTTTAGAAACTGGAAAAAACCCCACTCTGTTTACATGATGCATAGATTTAGTTTCTTGCTTACTAAGGGAAGCTGAAATCACGCACTGCTTTTTGGAATATGAGTGCAACATGATCACTTTGTAATGCTGGGGAAAAGAGTAGGGAGCCCTACATGATAGAGATGGTCCCTGGAGGCAGGAGTATCATTTGATCCTTGGCACAGCCAGTGTCTGACATCATCTGAGACTGAAGACTGTCAGGTTAGTAGCTATTAGCTCTACATAAAGAGGCAGCCTTTGTGCACCTTAACTGCTGTTTGAAATTCCCATCCAACAGAATAAATTCCTGGTGCACAGGTTATATTTTGCACATATCCTGAGGAAATGCGTGTACCTGGCTACAAAGAGGGGAAATGAGGGCAGGCACTGGCAAGTTGGCTGGACCCAGAGACCTGTTTGATTATTCTTGCAGTTGAGCTATTGTCAGCAATACTGCATTTCTAGAGCATCTTGTTCATTCATTCCAGCTGGGGACAATGCTAGTGCTTGTCAGAACCCCACACTAAAGCACTGACTTGCTCAGGGTCCTTCTATACCCCCACCCCATGCAGGACTATATGTCACATACAAACGCAAAAAAATAACCCCAAGAAACCCCCAAACAACGTTTTGGTTAAAGTATATTTGGGTTATGAGCATATTTGGGTCTAGACTGCAGCATTACAGACTTCATTATTGAAGGCTGTCATCAATTTGAGGTCACTTGGTGACAGATTTTATGGTGCAAAACTGAGTGGCTGTAGTTTTTCTGCTGCTGGGGACTTGGGGTGGTTAAAGTGAAGTAAAGAAAGCTTCTTATTCAACCTCACAGGTGGTATCTACTTAGAAATCAGCAAGCTGTTCATGTGGACAAAATTTGGCAGAACTTGAGCATGTCAGTACTTCTGTAGTGAAGGATGCTCCCATTTGCTTGTCCTCTGCAATCCCCATTATTGAGATGCATCTGTGTCTAGGACTTCCTGGAAACGTAGTTTCTTAGGGCCAAAATAAACCTTTGTAATTCTCTGTCTGGAGAAGTTGTTTGGAAGAGGAACCACCTGCAAGTGCACTAAGAACTGTGACAGGATGGTGTAGAATAGATGATGAGAAGCAGTGCTAGTCGGGCTGTTAGCAGCTCCTGAAGACTGTTCCACTTCTATTTCCCCATTCTTACCTTTCTGAAAAAATATCAAGCCCTACATAGCCAAACAGTAGTTTTATAGAAAAGTGGACTTCACCTATGTTAGCTAGAAAACCCATTTAGCACTTTTCTCAGCTCTTCAAACACAACATACTTGGTATGGCTATAAATGTGATTTTCCTGGCTGCAGCAGATTGTGGTTTGGGCATGGCAGTGAAGTGCTCACAGACATTTGTTGCTAAGTAGAAATGTTGCTTAGTTTCATATAAACTGGAATATTTTCAGTGTGTACAGCTCCCATTCCAGATGTGCATTTCAATGGCATAAACTCAGAAGCTATGAACATCTTGTCACATTTTGCTCCAGGGACAAAGTGTTGATAGGACAGAATTTAAATGAGATAAATGCAGTGATATAACAATCTTACGTGATACGACCTTACTGCAGGCATTAAAAAATGTCTTGCAATGAGACACCTTGGCCTAACCATCATGCTGCCAAGATATTTTCCTTAGACATTAATTTTCTCCACATCTCCAGATATATGCCTTGTCCTGTCCTCAGAGAAATCAGTCCCACAAGCCTCACAAAACTGAAAGCCTTAGGAAGCAGAGATCAAAGCAAGCTCCTTTGATAGTTTTGCTGCTTGTGCAACCAACACTCTCCTTGTAGTACGCCATAATATGAATTCTGACGTGTTTCCAGTGATATTTAATCCAGGTCCAAAGCGGGATTTTTTTAATCTGTGTTACAGCATAACTGATGTCCCATAGGATTACTCATTCCTCCCTAAAATCCCCTGGAACTGGGTCACTATGGAACAGGATATTCACTGAAAAAAACCTACTCCCAAACAAAAAATCAAAACTGCACAGTTGAATTACACACTGGTAAGAATAGGAGGTGATTGTGGTAAGGCTGAATGCTGAATCCATTAAATTGAGAGTTTAAAAAAATATCTCCTGTGTTTTATATATAGATGTATATGGATATTTTACTCATGGTATAACTTTAACTACCCATAGAGAAAGCACAAATGTGATTTATGGATTCAGATTGATTTATGAGTTTCTGCTGACAGGATTCATGACCTACCTAAATTAGCAAAAGTTTTATTCTGCAATTCTTGTAGAATCAATGACTCGATAATATAGGAAACAAAAAAGAAGAAAAGAAAAGAAAAGAAAAGAAAAGAAAAGAAAAGAAAAGAAAAGAAAAGAAAAGAAAAGAAAAGAAAAGAAAAGAAAAGAAAAGAAAAGAAAAGAAAAGAAAAGAAAAGAAAAAGGATTTTTACTCATTATTTATGGAAGTTCAACCATAATGCAACAAGGACTCAATTAAAATACAGCAGAAAGGTTCCTGAGAACAGACTGACACAGATTCATTTGATTCTTTGAAAAGTAATGAGGTGGCATAAAAATGTTCTGAAAACAGTATGGTGTGGAACAGGCCTCTGTTATCGGTAGGACTAGATGAATTCTCTACTGCATTTTTCAAGAACTGCTGCAGTGAGGTAAATTCCCTCTCCCCACTTCCAGAAGCTTCTCCATATTTCCTGTGTGTTAGAATTGCTGATTTCTAAATGACAACTTGGGACAAGGAAGCAAGGACTGTCCCTATAGAAGTGATACAGTTACATTCCCTTTTAAGTCCCATCTTAAAGGACATGAATGCACATCCCTGACATGGGAGTCCAACTTCTCCACTCCCATAAAAGCTGATATAGGATGGGCAGTCCTAGAGAAAATTACCCCCTGAAGCAAGATGGGTGGGTGAGGGGGGTTGTGCCCAAGAGGGCTATGCCTGAACAATTGTGCCACTTTCCAGGCAGCACATTTATGGATTTACCTCAAGTTATAACATCTTCCCCATTTTACAGAACATAATTAGGATGTGCATCTGGTTTGCAACGTGGAGAGTGATGGGACCCACCAGAATATGTCAAAATGCAGTGATATGAACAGGAATACATGGGAGAAGATGTTCCTACGAGGGGCTCTTTTGGAAATGTGGGGTGTTTGACACAAAGGGTTTCAGCCTCAGTTAATGCACACAGGCAGAGGTGGTTCTGTCTCCAGCTGCTGTACAGTGCTGGCTGATCACCAGAGCTGTGCCAGCTACTGCAACCCCATCCAAGACCAGGGGAACAGTTTCAGGGGACTGGCATGAGAAAACATCCCAGTGCAATACTCAGAGATTAATTGCTTGGATTTGCTGACATTGGTCACGCTTTGTAGAACTGTTTCTGAAGCTGTGATCATCTCAGTTGTTTCATATTTTCCTAGGTGGAAATGGAATTTACCTAGATTCTATTCTGGTTCAGCTGTAGCTGACTGGCTGGCTGTTGTTACCACAAATGTTTCTGAATTTCTTTTCTTATTCTCCTCCTCTGTAGCATTGGTTTCAGTTTAGCATCTTGTCCTCCGAAGTGTTTTCAATGCTTTTTTTTCCTCTGTCACATAAAATGTCAAGCTGCTGTAAACAGGCTGTATTGCTAGTGAGCAGACAGGAAACAGCTTGAAAGGATAAAAAGGACATAGAAGAATTAATTCCCTTTAGAAAAGAGCTGGAGTATCATCATCTGTGGTTAGGCAGGTATTTGCACTTCCAGTGTGGCAATTAGACGCTGCAATGCTGGGCTGTTGGAGGGATATGCAAACTTCTTATAATATAGCTTTCTGTTAAGCTGCTAAGAACAAAAATCCATCAGCTCTAGCAAATGCTCTGACTCTGTTTGCTAGAAGAGAGCTTTAGCCAGATGTAGTAGGGCAAAACTCCCCTGGTGCCCCCAGGGTGGGTTACTGTTCAGTGAGTGGTGGCTGCTGCCATCATCCCACAAACGGCTGTGTTCAACTGGTCCTGCTGAGTACGGTGTAGAGAGAGACCACAGATCCCCTGCTTGGAAAGATATTTATTCCACCTCTTCGTGCTGCTAGTCATTGATCCAAATGTCCTCTGCTGGAAGGACTGCTGAAGGGGGAAGTTCTTTTTACTCCCATCTGGTTATGATTAATCTTCTCAGCCAGGCTCCCTTTGGCCAAGGAGGAGCCCAAGACAAGAACGGCCCCTCTCCCTCTTAATTACACTGGTTTAACAGAGAAACACTGGTAATTAGAGCACAGAGATGCCAGTAGGTATATGTGAACATGGTGTCAGTTTACAGGGTGATGTGTTAAACCTGATTCAAGCCTGTACAAAACCTCTTTCTCATTACAGAGGTGTAATTAATCACTTTGTCTCATTACCACACTATTGGATTAAACAGAGTCATTTTAACCTTCCTACCTATCTTGGAATCTACTCTCACCCAACAGAAGCCAATTTCCCTCGGAAAATGTGATCAAGCTTTTGCATCTGTGTGGACATGGCTCTGCAGAGTTAAGTTAATTTTAGCCTTTTTATTATTCACCTGAACTTAAATGACGTGTTAAAATCATTGTCTTGGAGACATCCCTGGTCTGGACATGTCACTGGGTAAATTGAGGAACTTGGCTGGCCGAGTCCATGGTGGGCTCCTTTGCTGATAAGGGCTGCTTGTTGGTGCCTCATAGCCCTGCACGACATTTCAGGGAGGGATTTCTGCTACTTGTCTTTGCATCTCATTTTTCTTTTAATATTGGCCAAGAAGAATCCCTCCTTGAAAACGAAACAGAGGAAATAAGTATGACCCAATTTTGCATAGAATTACAAAAATAACATTTTTCTGTGCAAAATCATAATCCAGACCAAGATTTTCTGAGCTTCAACAGACTTAAAAGGTTTATGAACCTTTGAGATTCATTTTGCTCTCTTTAATTAGTCTCGAGAAAGCCAAGGGGAGGTTTACAGACATGTTTAACAAATAACAAATGGCAAGGACTTCGCTAGGAAAAAGCTGGTGGTCTGGTACTTTCTTCCTGTCCGCTGTTTTTTCCCCGAGATAACAATTCACTAGGGTTGTGCAGGACTTTGCAGCTTGCCTTAACTTGAAGAGATGTCCAGAGAGACTCTTAACAGGGCAGGAGGGAGGCTGGCGCCTAAGAGAATCCTTTTATCCCCTGCAGAGGCTCCTGGAGCTCAGCCCTAGCTACTCTGGCAGGGCATTGCATAGTTATCTGATTATACCAAAATATATTCCCTGAAACATTTTTTTCCTCTTTAATTGTGTATGCTGGGAAGAGCTTTTGTTTTCTAAGCCTCTTAAAATACTCTTTTTTCTAATGCATTTGAAATGTTTTTGTAAATGTCTTATATGTGTAATGGGCTTCAAACGATGTGATTGCTGCCTGACGCTGATGGGGAGGAATCTTACATGAAAAATCAGTGACCAGACAGCAAGGGAAGGTCACGCCAAGACCATCAGGCTTGTACTGCAGAGCACAAGGGCAGGTTTTGATGCTAGCCCAAGCTAGTAGGCTCCAACATGTCCAAATAATGGGAAGACCCAAGCAAGGCTGAGCTGAATATCCCTAAATTATTTTCAAAATAATTTTCAAATCAGTGAATATATTGTCTGACTATTTCTTAACACCTGCTCAACAGAGCTGGCCCCTGCCCTCTTTCTACCTCCCTCCACATCCTCAAGTAAGATCCTCAGCTCTAGTGAGGCCAGGTGAAATTCTTGGTTGTTTGACATTTCTCTGGATTTAGAGAAGTCAAAGACTGCTTTGCTCAGTATTGTGCACTAGATGATGGGTAGAATTAAGAACTCCAGAACCAGGAAATTGACCCTGCTCCTCTTCAAGCCAATGCAGATCAAGAGTGAGTCCATGGAGCCACTAGCACTGTGTTATTATAAAGGCAGAGAAGAACACAAGTGCTTGAGTGTTTGCCACTTAGGCCTAGAGTGTCTGTAGAGATATTTTTAACCATCATCTTCCAAAGATCCTGGTTTCAGTGCAATAAGGATGAAGGTGAGGTGCCAAGTGGGGGATTTTGTCATTACTCGGGGCAAGCCTCAGAGCAGAGCTCCAGTCAACTCCTCCCTAACATCTTCTACCTTATGTTCATTTAATTCCTGGTGCATTTCAGGCACAGAACTAATTGTTACCAGTTAATCAAGATTTTGAAGGGGTGTAGGGTAATTAAATTACATGCCGGTTGTTTATCAGTGGGATGCAGAGACTATGAAGAGGCAAAGCATTTTTCTTATCATGGAAGAACTGGCTACTTGAATGAGGGAGGTGTTTCCTTTGGGACAATTTATGGTGAAATCTTTATATCTACTTCTTGTTTTCTAGGCTTTCAATTGTTTCCCTTTTCTTCCCAGAAGATTAAACCTGGTCCAAATTGGCCTGTTTCAGCTGCTGTTACTTACCAAGATGCAGTATTTTACACGTATTGATAGTTTGTTTGGTCTCACTATGTGCCTTTGCTATCACACTATGCTTTGGGGATAGAGTGTAAGCTGCTGGTTCACAGCTGTCAGATTTGAAACAAGAAAGCAGCTGTTGGAAAAAAACAAGTTTCATGCTCCCCTCCCACTCTGATTTGGTATGTTATCTATGAAATTACACTGTTGTCACATCCAAGGTGAGAAATACCCAGCCAGAGGCAGGGGAAAGATGTAAAAGTCAGGAATCTCACATTCAGGGCCAAAATGAGAAGTTATTTATTTGGAAAATGCAGTAAAATGGAGGAGCTCCAGCTGAGACAGAAGGTTGTGTCTCCTAGGAGGTCCGGTGATATCAGACTTGGAGGTCCCAGCAATGTGTGAACAAGCCATGCAGCCTTTTGCCACCCACGAACAAAGTTACCGTGGCCTGCAAGGGGAATGGGGGAAGGCTTCATGCTCTCAGATCTTAAGCTGGTGCTGACTGACATCATTAGAATTCATTTAATCGCTCTAGCAGTCCTTGGAGAAAGTGCTTGAAAAAATATCCTAAATTCTCCTCGCATTTCTGGTGCAATAAATGAATCTGGAAAGAATCTGGACACTAATGCTTCCTGCATACATGGATCTTCTCAGACGATCACAGTCAGCATGGCTTCAATTTGCCTCAGTTGTGTGTGAAGCCTTTCTTTTCACTCTTTTACTTCCCAAGCTATTACATTTTAAATTAGGCAGGCCATGGAGCCTTGCTCAGGCAGTCTGGGCTGGAAGGAGAAAGCATTGCCATGACCCAAGCACCACTCAGGAAACCCTCATTGTTGACCAACAGAGCTGGTGAAGACCTGCTTCCCTGGACGTGGTGGGAGCAGGCTTTGCTTCCCTGCCCGTTGGAGGCTTCCCTTTTCCTTGCCTCTGGCTGAGTTTGCTGGCAGAGCTGAACACCTTCCAGCACCAGGGGGTGACACTTGTCTCCCAGCTGGCTCTGGGCCACCAAGCACAGGCTGGGAAGCATTAAGGTATTCATCCCACAATGGTACTGTTTGTTAATTCCCCTTTGTTAAAGAAAGACCTGAATCAGATGGAGTTTGGTGTACTACCCTAACTATTTCTTACTTCAAAAAAAGGGAGTTTTAAGTGCAGCAGTGAGGACAAGAACTGCTGGAAGCTACAGCCCTGCTCCCCCTCAAGGAAACAATGGCCATGGTCCCGTCAGTGGAGCTGGAGCAGGGTTAGGGCTTGTTAATGCTTCTCATAGTGTATTTAATCTCATTAAATTTCTAATTTTTCCTGTTTCAATTGTGTTATTGTTGGAGTAGCAGGTCAGAAAAAGCCCAAAACAAACACTGAGTGAGCTGTTGATTTTCCCTTTTAGAAATGAGTTTTTCAACCATTTGCAACTCACAGTCGTTTTGCAGCTGTTGTTGGTGACATGGGACATTACCTCACATCTCTTTAATCACAGGGAGGGGTAAGGTGGCAATACTGGGCTTGCTGAAATCAGTAGTGAACCTGCTGTTGATTTTAATGGGAGCAAACTCAGGTTTGGGTCAAGCTGTGTCTCATGCGTGTGGGGTTAGGGAAGGGCAGGAGAAAGGGAAGTGGAAGCCACGGGTCTGTGGCTGTGTTGTCCACTTGTTCTTTCCAAGCAGCCGGTGTTGTAAGGACACCCAGCGAACAGCAGCTCCTCGGGTGTCTGTGCTGTGGTCAGGCAGGCATTGCTGCCATCCTGTGGAGAGTGGGACCCAGGGACGGCTGCAGGGACACGGGGTCCAGGGAGTGTCCGGGCCGGCCCTGCAGCGGTGCTGGGATGGGCTCCCAGGGTGGCCAGCTGGGGGTCACCTCGCATGGCCTTGGGCCAGGGCCACCCAGTCTTGGCCTGGCCTGCTCCAGGACTTTAGGAGCCAATTTACACTGCACTGGTCCTTGTGCCTGCAACAGCTGGGTGGGAATTGTGCCCATGCTGCAGGACACAGCTGGGTGCTGGAGCCACCGGGGCGAGCTCTGACCCTCTGCCGGTCCTTCAGCGCTCACATCCAACAGGGACTGCTCACCTGGACACGCCGTGCAGGAATATTTATTTTCAAGGGTGTCCTTGAAAGTCTTCCATACTGAAATCACAGCCTCAGTTTTAATTTCATTCTTTATTCTGTAAAAGTTTAATATTTTGCTAGAAGATAGTATAAAAAAATATTCAACCCAACAGTGTGATTGGAGTAAAGCTATATGCAGACAGGTAAACAGATAGCTGGAGAGCAGGAAAAGCAGGACATCTAATCACTGAAGAACAGTTATAAACAGCAATAAAATTAATATCTATATTAAACTAGCAGTGCAAAAAAACAAACCGGAAGCAGCTTTACATTAAAAATACAGCTTTTTAAATACAGAAATAGCACCAATTTACAGAAGACAATCAGAAATGTAAACGTGGCAGATAGATTCAAGTATAAGTTATATGCTCAGCCTCCTCAACAACTGTCTTGGGACAGAAAGGTTTCACAAACCCTGCAGAACTTCCTGGGTATGCACTTTGCCTCAGTGCAAATACAAATTCTGCTTTTCCAAAGCTACTTTGCTGATGAGTTTTTCCTATTTTATTTAAATTCTTAGCTTTTAGTTAAGATTAAGATAGGAAAAGTAAACCCATTTTCTCTTGACAAGCAGCTGCTCCCCTCACCAGTCTAGTTCAGCAGTTCGGATACAGAAGGTAGCTGCCCGACTGCCTCAGTGGTCCCACTCTATTTCAGTGAGAATTTTGCATTGACAAAAACAAGACAGCATATCAACATCCTTTTTCTCCCAGGCTCAAAATCTGCTTTCCCAACGATGACCCACTGAAAAGGGAGTCGTCATTTCCAGACCTGCTGTATTTACAGAAACTCAAAACTAGAAGCAGAAATTGGAAACGGAAAATCCATTTTCACTCCTTGCATTTTCAAGTATAAAGTTAGTTATGGCACACAATAACGTTACTGACAAAGAAAGGCAATTTTGGTGATGATGCTTCAACAGGAGCAAAGAGTCAATATTAGCTCTAATCCTCCTCTCTGCTCCCAGCTGCCATTTCACTAAAGGCTGCACCGTACTAGAGGGAGAGAGAAGTGACAAGGTTTGGAGAATCAGCACCCACCATTTTCCCTGGAGCTCTAGCAGCCTGTTCCTGCCCCAGCAGCAACACTTGCACACCAGCAGAAGTGTAGGGGCAGCACTGTCCTAGCTACACACTGCTTTTCAAAGCAAAATTAAGCTAAGTGGGTGTATAAGAAGAAATAATTCAGAAGAAAAAACTGTAAACTTTCATAACTGTAGTGTCATTAAAATATAAAAAAATAGCTGTCTGAAGATGTCTCTTTACCACCCCTGAAATTTCCTATGATAATTCTGCTATAGATTTCCTTTCAATGAGGGCTAACCAAGCCCTCTCAAAAAGCTGTTGTTGGTCTATTCTAAGAGAAGGTGACATTCTCAGCTTCACTAAAATTCTTTCTTAAATTCCACTTCATAATACCTTTCATTATAAAAATAAAACGCCCTCCTCAAATCCCCAATCCTTAAAGTCCTAACCTCCCTTGACCAACAAAATAGCACATCCAAGAGTGCATCTACCCTTGGAAAATCAACACCAGTACCAAAGAGAGGGCTGATCATGCTGGCCTTATATTTGCTAAAAGTCCAGGCTAACATGATGTCAACAGCAACACTTTCTGTCTTTTGAACAGGAGACTGCACAAATTTGATTGCAGTTTGCTACATGAGTAAAAACATACCCAAACATAAGAGCATTAGCTCTTAAAATTATGTCATATATTGCTAATAGCACCATCCATTATTTGAGGACTCTGAATGTAAAGATTTTTCTTCCCCATTATCTTGTCCTAGGGTATACTGATAATTTTTTACTAATTTTTTATATTACTTTAAAACTCAAGGCTCCTGCTCTTTTCAACTTCTTTTTCTGGTTTAGATATATAAGATCTCCCTTGTGTTCCCAACATGCTCAAATGCACTATTAACTAGTCACAAAATTCCTGTAAGTGAAGAGTTAGGCACTTGAGTACATACCCCTTAAGTACACTTAAGTAAACAGCTAAGTAGGCACTTAGTAGACTCAGGTTAGACTGAATCTAATAATGAGTGAGGTTAATGACTTATCATTATTCCTTGGTCATAAAGTCTAGACTGGATATTTAAACGGGAGATGAAATCCTAGCACAGTTCTCTCAGTGGCTTGCCACTCTCCAATCACTTTGTCAAACCTGTTTAGTGATTCAGGTTTTATATTCTTTACATCTAACTTGCATATTTTGCTCAGAGTAAAAGTAAAACAAAAGACCAACCAACCGAAGGACTAATACAGTTCATTAACACAACTATAAAAATGGTAACATTCACAGTTATTTTGGTCTTAATATTTTTCACATGTATACATTCAATCATACTGTGTTATTATTAGGTTCTTCTAACCACAAGTGCTGGGCAAATTGTACAACAACCAACTGACATTCAAGTAATCCTACCCTGAGAAAATCTGTTATTCTGAAACTGCAAAAATCCTTTTTTGCACTAATCCCACTCCAACATACAAAATAAAAAGCAAGAGGCTGCACTGCAGAGGCAGGATTTGACAGATTGGAACCAAGGAAGCAGTTGCTCTCACAGCTGCAAAAGTTTATCATTTTCACCACAGATTTACTCAGGGTAAGTAGAGTACATGCAAATAAAATGCTTACCCCAGATAAGTGCTAGACATCTCACTTAAAACCATAAATAAAGAAGCCCTGGGGACTCCAAAAGAATCTGTTTGCAACTCCTCACAGAAATAAAGAGAGTTTTCCAAATTAAAATCACAATTACAATTTGATGCCCAGAAGGCTGTGTGAAGCACAGAATCTGAATTCAAATCAGTACTGAAGGAACAATTCAGTAAAAGGATTTCAGTACCAAGGGTGATTTTGAAGAAGATGGCTAACAGAACCAGTGGGTGAACAGACAGTGGGGAAGCATGCCAAAAGGGGTGACATTTTAACTTGCTCCTCTTGCCAGGTAAGAGCTTGTTCTCTTGTAATTGGTACAGGGTCCAAGGACAATCTGCCCACCCCTTGCAAAGAGCAGAATTAGTCAGGGCTGGTACTAGAGATTTCCAGTCTCCTCTGCACAGAGCTGGCATTTCTCGTTTGGTTGCCTTCATTTTTCTTCCATGCCACAGGGTCTCCAAGACTTCCAGGAGTTTTGAAAAATGCCTCATGATGTGCAGGACGAATGCTCTTGGGAGTGAGAGGAGCTGACGAAGGCTATTTGTGAAACAAAACCGAAGTGATTGGGCAGGGTTTTCTCAAGGTCTACACACAAGCATGCAAACAGAGGACAGCTGGGAGACATTAATCCCTGTACCCTGCTACTCGAGGTCACACACCCTTGCAGAAGCCCCACGTGAAAAGCTATGGGCTTTGCCCCTGCTCTTCATCCTGGAACTGGATGCCAATATATCACTGCTGGAAGATGAACGTTTTTATCTCATTTTCAACTTAAATTTTTTCATTATTAGTTCATACTCATTTGTTCTTATGCCAATCTTGTCCTTTAGCTTAAATGGCTCTTTCTCTCCCTTGATGTTTTCCTCACTTTTGTTATTTGTTACCATCAAGAGAAATCAAAAACTAGTCTTCTAAACCCTGACCACTTGTCTTTTACGTGCCACTCTACTGTAACCTCCAATGTTAGTATCTGTAATCAGATTGGCTGCCAACCAGTCTCTTATTACAGCCTTTTTCTAAGCTCGAAGAAGATGAGCATAAAGTAATGTTTATAACGCTTCCAAATGTTTGATCTATTTTTCACTGAATTAGACAATAGGAAAACAAGTCACAGATTTACAAATGTAAGCTGAATTAGTGCCAAAATGTCAATGCTAATAGTTGTTAAGATCCAGGTAACAGTGTGACATGACTGTTTTGTGTCACTCATATTTCAGATAAATGAGTTCGCCCTCACGTTTGAATTTCTGGTATTTTTTACCCAAAAGTCTGCTTCTATGGTAGATTTTAAAAAATATCTTTACAAAAAAAGATCAACAATCTCACAAGAATAATTGTTTTCTCTCAGCTCTGATGCAATTACTTTACCATTACGTGGTGAAGAGAGATCAGAACAGGGCTGAGGGGATAACCCAGGACACTACTACCTGAAAAAGTGTTGCAGCCAGCTGACTCCTGGATTCTGACACACAATCCTCCTGTCCTCCTAATGTTTTTCTGTAGCCATTGCATAACACACAGTGGCACTGTCAGATGGGGAAAAAAAACCTTAGATTGCTGGGGGATTTTAGAATTTCTGTAAGAGTTATAAAACCAAGCACTTCACTGTTCAGGGCTGAATGTGCTATGCTGGGCTACAACTTCCAAGAGTGTCCCAGGCCCTGTGCTCTGCTGAGCTGGACACACAGGCTCAGTGGCAGACACGGCTCCCCGCGAGCCAACTCTGCCCCGACACAGCGGCCCCGGCCCGCGGCAGGCGCTGCCATCGGGCCCTGGCACAGCTCTTTGATCACCGCTCCCTCCACCTTCCCTTACCTGCTGCAGCTTCAGAAGGGTCACCGGGTGTCCCATGCACACGGGGGAGTCCAGCTTAACAGCACTGCAGGACCTTGTGAGCACAGGGCTCAGGTGCAGAGCGGGGTGAGGCGGCTGCTGGGGCTCCAGCGGAGGGGCGGGTGAGACCTTGGGGGTGACAACGGCCGAGCTGCTGATGAAAACCGGGGTGGAGGATGCCAGGCTGGACATACTGAAACTCGTGGAGGCAGCAGCTGAGAAGGAGCCATCAGGAACTGGGGAAAGAGGGCTGGTGAATGAGGGAGAACAGACGAGAGGGAAGGACGCCAGCGCTGCTGATGGCACCATGACACAGGGTACACTTAGAGAAGGCAACTGGTTTGCAGCCAGGCTGATGGCACCAGGGGCTTGGTTTGCAGAGAACAGGAAATTAAAACTGCTTAATCCTAAACCAAAGAGAGAAAAAACAAAGCATTAACAAACTTGAAAAAGGGAATTAAACTACTGTAACTTCATCTAGAATAGGAAAAATGTGTGACAATGAAGAAAAGTCTGCCTAGGAAGTAAACTATGACAAAAGTAATAATAAGGAAGAAAACTGGCACAAACCCCTGATTCTTCTGTCCAGCTCCCTTCCCTACCTTTCTCCACTTTTCCCCCTACTTGTCTATTCACTGTACCTGCATCCATTTACTTTGGTTGTATGAAGTACCAACCACACCCCTTGCTGTTTTCTGCTTCTAACTTCAATTACAAGCATCCTGACTAAACAAACTCTTGTTTTTCACTAACTGGAATCATCCTCTGCTATATGAAAAGATATACATTGCTTTTAATGAGGAAAAAAAAAAAAACAAAACCAGACAAATCAAACCCAACAAATGGGAGACACCCACAAAGATATATCACAGAGGCATTAATTTTGCCAAGAACAGCTGAACTACTGTGTTGAAACAGAAGCTGCTCTGGCTCCCAGTTTGTCTGACCTTCCAAAACACCAGGATCAGCATTTTCAAACTGAGTATCTCCAACCTAAGTGAAATGTCACAGACCCCACTCCGTGTCACAAGTGAATCAAAGACTAAAGCAGTAGTCATGGAAATCTGCCACCCATTTCCTGTTCCCACAAAGCAGTTGTCCACTGCACACAAACACAGGCACAAAACATGGTGGACATGAAATCCTATTGCAGTATTTTCAGCTGCTTCTGCTCTGTCCTCACGGTGTCATTCAAGCAGGACTGGCTACATTCCCAGTGCCTTGGGTTTCGGGGGTTATCTTGATAATACATGTTACAAGACAAAGTTTGAAGGTGATTAAATTCATACATTCGGGGGATTCTGCTGTTCTGTATTGGCCACCTTACTGCCAAATTAAGACTTCCACCTCCTTTAGGTTTTGAATGCTGGATAAGTGTGTTTTTTTGCTGCACATAATTCAGGCATGCAAACCCCACATTGTTCAACACTATTAATGTTTGGGAACTTCAGAAAAATGCCTGTCTTTCCAGAGGAGGAACAGTTCTCATTGAGTCAAGAGATTTCAGAGTTATTGAACTACTAAAGTGAACTGCTGTCAGCGTTTTTTGTGCCAAATATACTTATTCACCTATTTGTAGGACTCAGTGTTTGCTCAGTGAACAGATACAGAGGTTTGGGTGCCTCTAGATCTCATGGATGTCCTTACCAGCAGTAGGCTGAACATAAAGATACTGTGGTTGAAAAGGCTGATTGGCATTTTCTTTAGAGATGTGCTCATTTCCTGGAGGTTCATCAGTGTCTTTGTTCTGAGATTGTTTTTCTTGCTCCTGACAATTTAAAGGCTTAGTAGACTCCTTGTTTGCAGGCTCTGCAGCAGCAGGATTTGTGAGGTCAAGACGATTTGTTTCTAGATGGACAGCAGGTGAACAGCCATGTCCTGGGGAAGGTTCTGCCTTGGGTGACTCAGAACGCTTCTAAGCAAAAACAAAAGTGGAAATGAAGAGTCCAAACTGAAATAAAACAGTGCAATACCTCTCATGCACCTTCCTCATGCATCTGTGCAAAGGAGCAGCACAAACCTGATTAGCAACTAATCAAGTTAAAAATTTTGGCTGAGGGTTTGAAGAGCTGTGTTAGTGATGCCTAAACCCTGTGCCCTTTGCCGTTGGAGACACTACAAAAGAAATACCTGACCTCTGGATTACTTTTCTATTGATAAGGAGAAACACTTGTTTCAAACTGTTTATATTCAATATTCAAATGGCTTATATGATATGGCCTTGAGCCTGACCCCTACTGTCAGTATTTAAGGGAATTCTGAGATAGCTACACATCACCTTCATCATCATTCTCTTTCTCTCACCAGCCTGGTGTGGGCAACACTGGGCTTCAGAGAGAGGGACTCAGGCTGGAGAGTAGGGGGAAAGAACAAATCACCTTTGCTATAGCTCAGTGGAGTAAGCAATGCTGCTGCTGTCTGGGAAAGCCCAAGCTAACAGGGGAAGGTGAGGAGTAATAATTACATTGATTTCTTCCCCTCTGACACATTATTTTGCTGAAGACAATGATCAGGACACTAATTCCAAAGAACAGCCGAGCATCACGTCACTATGCAAAGCAATCCAAGTCTATTTTCCCCTGGTAGTGTGAAAACATCTCCCAGTAAATGCTTATACTTCCTGACACAGCCCACTTACAACTTTATTAACATGTGAGAGGCAGCGTTTGTATCTCTCAAAAGAAGTGTACTGGATTTTCCCTCCTGAAAACACTGTCTTAGGCAAAAGTCTTTCCTTACTCTGAGACAGCCTAAGTGATAATGCAATTCACTTTACCTTGGGTACTACAAGTGAGAGGGGCAGATCACTCTGCTCCAACGTCTGCTTTTTAGCAGCTGGCTCTTCATCATCTGCAGGTGCAGAGGGCGGTGAGCACTTGTGGGAGCTGCGTTTTTGGCAGCCAGTGGGAGGCACGGCAGCCTGAGCTCCTGCACTCCTGTTTCCCACGTCTCCTGAAGCGGGCAGGGTCTCGCTCAAATTATTTTCCTGAAGACCACCACACAACATAAACAGGGATGAAGATGGGAAGCACAGGAAGGGTTGGCTGGGGACCAGGGTAGGTTTTCCATTTTCTGTTTTGGAGGCTGTTGGCGTGGAAGGGTGTGAAGCCTGGCTGCTGATGCCAATTGGTAGTGAGAAGCTTGGCACATCTGCCTGAAGCACAGGGAAAACTGCCTGAGGCAAAGGGTTAACACAAAAATCAGAGTCCCCAGGAACTGGAAGAAGGGAGAAAGGTAAGGTTATGTTGGAGTTGTTTGATGAATTTACTATAGTTTCGGTGTCACAAGCTTTATTCCTACAAAAAACAAAACAAAACAAAAAAATCAAACAGTAATGAAAAGAGGAAAAACATTTATTCCAAAATTAAAGCCCTACTTTATCCTTAGAAGCAAAGAGATACATATTTGGACATAAATGTGGAAAAATTCTGCCCCCAAACCGCATTTTTTTACACAGCTTACAAGAAGGGTTGCTATTTTTCATTTCTAATTACACAGAAGCAGTCGGGTTTTTGGTGGAACAATGATGCTTTTGGCTGCACTTGACTAGTCAATCATTCACAAATGAATTCAAATTGGGATAGGTGTACAGAAGACAGATAAGAGACAGAGATGCTCTTTCATGGAATCATAATTTGCTCAGCCTACCCAGACAATAGGTCAAAGGATGCAGGAATGACCTATATAATCATGTATGACAAAAAGAACTACTGAAGCAAAACACCAACACTGGTGCAAGTACACGTGGGTGTAAAATGACCATGAAAAAGAAAAGCCATGCTGACATATATCAGTATTAAAATTGTAATAACAAGACATTATGGCAATTTTTTTTATCTCAGTCTCATCAATGGAATCTATCCCTAAACTAAACATGACAAGCACAACACTGAAACTGGACAAGAGTTAAGACCAACCTACCCAGTATCTTCCTCTATTTTCTGCCTGCAGACAGCTGCTAGATTTATCATTTTGGAACAATTTTCATCTGAATTCACAATGCAGGCTGAAAGAACAAAGAGGCATTCAATTAATCACAGATAGATTTACCAAGCATGTTTTGATACTGGCCATATAAAATAATTGCTATAATTTTTCAGTCCTGACACATTTTTATAAGATCCACTAATCACCTAGACCCAGAACCTGCAAGACAGTCAGAACTCTCAGTCCCACTGGAGAGGGGTTCAACATCATCATTTCATGTAAGAGGGAACTGTGAGAAGCCCTGTAATTACTTTATCTTTTTAAACAACTGTCCATTAGATTGTTACAGTAAATTTCACTATATTAGGAACCATAAAATAAAGCAAGCATTTTGTGGCTGAAGAATCTTTCTTTATCAAGTTTTCACAGACAAAACTGTAGTATAGTTGCAGTTAGTACAGCATTTACTTGCAGAAAACAAACTGCAGATTCAATTGCAGTATGGCCCAGATTCACCTCATGTAACTTTAGGCATTTGACTGGAGGTTCTAAACCAGAAATTTCATTATCATATGGACAGTAGAAATATAAGTACCTCCCAAGAGTAATTCACATATTTAGTTATGCTGAGTCACCCAATCAAGTGGCTTAAATTGGTGCATGCCCTCATTTGGGCAGGTCCAGTGGGACAGAAAAGAACATGCTTCATCAGTAGTTACCTTGCCTCTCCTGACGTGGGCTGTTAGGCTCAGAACTGACCTTCCTTCTGGCTGCCTCACAAGGCTGTGCACTGTTAAATGAAGCGTGACGTGTAAACCTTTGCTTTCCAGTAGCACTGGTCTGGTACTGGGAACAGGCTCCTCTCTGTGCCCCTGGCAGAGGATCTGATGTTGGGCTGTGCCCTCTTAGCTCATCTGTAGGGACATAATTTTGTCAGTCCTTCAGGCAACACAGCTCATCATGTAGGCTCCTGCCATATTACCAAACTTGGCATTAAGGGAAGAGGCAACCTCTATATAATCTCAAACCCCACAACACTGGAACAACCTAGAACTCAGTAAGCACCAGTAGACAAGGTAAGGGCTTCCCTCCTATCCAGTCCATAGCAGCTGCAGAAGGAGCTACATTCTAGGGTGCTAGCCAGGAGGAGAAAGGGCACTAAGATGGTATTTACACTATCCTTCACTTTTACTTGTTCCTGGTACTGTCCTGACACAAATATCAAAGCCAAAGGGAGCCTATCTGGCCAAGGAGCATCAGCTTACAAGATGCTCTGTCCCACCACCTCCTTCTTTGCAGACAAAGTTTTTGTAAAAGGAGCCATGTGCAAGAAACAGCCCTGCTCTATCTTGGTACGTCCCCTTACAAATAAAATAATTCACTGTATAATTATTATGGAATTACTGAGATTTTGCAACCCAGAAGAGCTGTGGACCCAGATTTGAAGATGTCAGTGCTATCTGCCATTGTTCTACAATTCATACAGTTATGCATACAACTATCTAAGTCAGTGTAATACCTACAAGACACAGTATCCTTCAACATCCCTCCACAGATCCAGACCTTGGGCGCAAAGCCTAACAAGGGCAAATGTTGAGCTGGCAGCAGTTAATAATCACAGGGTACACACTGATTGCTGAGCAATTCTTTACACACAGAAAGCAACCTTTTACCACTTGGGAAGGGACTATCAAAGCAAAAAGAAAATAAAAACAAAAGTTACCAGTCTTTCCAGGGAATTCTACAGGCCCAACCCACTTGAAAGCTGGTTTGCGTCCTCGTTCCTCTGTGACATGGACTTTCTTGATCAAGCCTAGGCTGGTGAGAACGTTGGCAATATCATACAGTCTTCGTACCTTTGCTAACAAGAAAAGGCAGGAGTAGATAAGAGAGTCAGGTTTACAATGCATACAGGACATATTTATGTGCTAAGTTCATTTCAGACTATTACCACAGCTTTCACAGATGAGGTGGGCAAAATCAAATCGGGATGGACCTAGGCCACCTCCTATGAAGCCTGCCAGGCCAGCTCCCACCTGATTGTCACAGGTACTTCACATCTTAGCTGCTCAGGTTTAAACTCATCTTCCTCATTTTGATGGAAATGGGTTAGGGAGTGATTACATCATCAACTCGCCCAGAAAAGGCAACTGCCTCCACATGGGTAAAGAGAAGCTGGGGGCAAGAGGCACAGGAGTGCACAGCTGATCACAAGAGGACACATATCTATCATTTTAAAAAATGTAACACACTCAGAAAAATCTCTGTGACTCTAGTAAATAATGTCTTTGAGCTGACTGTGATACCCACATATTGTCCAGCTAAACTCCTCACATTTTTTCTTATATTTGGGGTAGAATTTTAAGATTTAAGTGCAAGTACTGTATTTTAAAATCACTTCAAAGGCTTAAAAGTCTTTATCTTAGAAGACTTATTTACTAATGCTGAGTATTCCCATGTTCTCCAAGGGATTGAAGTACTAATCCTCACTAACTGCAAGCAAACTCTGCCATCCAGCTGTAAAAGATTTCTGGGGTAAAAAGGAGAAGGAACATATTTCTGCAAAGAGAAGATTAATTCCATTAAATTAAACAATATGTTTCAGTTCTGAAACATCATTCAAATCAGTACAGGGTTTAAGTCTGAAAAAAAATTCAACCACAACAAAACAAACAAACAAACAAACAAACAAACAAAAAGCTTTATTCTGAAGCTAAACTTGGGAGATAATTGTCCAAGTGTCTCTTCCCCACACCAAGCTCTGTTTTCACAAATAGGCATTTGCAATGAAAAAAACCCCAGACCATATTCCAGGAAAAGATTAATGAATTGTTTTTGCTGTTACCTACTGGTGTCTGTTTGGTGTCAGTCTAAACATGCCCCGTTTTCTTTACTCACTGACTGATTGATTTGCCTCTCATTAGCCATCTTACTTTTAAATTTGCTGTGGTCCACTGTATCCTGGGTTTCTTCTATCAGTATCTTTGCTGCGATGTCCAGAGTGACTATCTTGGTCTTGGAGACAAGGAACAGCATGACAAACTTTTGGCTCATAATCCGCAATGACTTGTCCTTTCTGCTGTTTGCAGATGCTGTGTTACAAATAACACCCAAGCCTCTTAGCATATGTCATCTATCACAGCCAGAAAACTAGTAAGTAGGTTTCTCACACACAAAAGGAGTAAAGTATATCCTTGTCAGAAAGCAGAAATTTATTGAAATGCAGCAAATAACTGAGTAATGCAGACAGGAGTCTCTCTTCAAAGGGCAATAAAAATCCAAACTTGCAGAAACAGCTTTTATGAAGTGAAATTCCAAAGCTGATTCTATGTTATATTACACAGTGTTGTGCCACTATAATTTTGTGACTCTAATGGACTTTGTAACTTAAAACAAGTATGTGTAATATGGGCAGCATGCAAAGAGTGGACAAATGCAGATGGTGCTTTCTGTCAGGATAAAGCATCTACTGTCAGATACAGGTGGGGAAAGAACTGGATTGTCCAGCAGAACTTCCTGGCAGTCTGTAGGACAGAGGGAAAAATCTGTCTTGAGACCTATGTTAGGGACAGAACAGAAGGAAGAATTCTGTACCCTCCATGGTGAATTCAGCACCTTTTTGCAAAGGATAACTTTTTTATTATTTAATTTAAATGCAAAGCAAGGGGAAAAGTGACATAGTAAACTGGAGAAAGAGACTTGTGTCTGTGTATCATCATACATTTAGTAATTATCTTACCAGAGATGAAATCTGGTTCTGAAAACTCCAGTAAGGATCTGTCTTGAGAATCTGGAATTGTTTCCTTTTTCTGTTCCCCAAATTTGTACTCTAAGTCCTGCTCCTTGTGCTGGGAGGTCATTAGCTCTCCATACTGCAGCTCTCCTGCCTCCTGAAGTGTTTTCAGAGTCTGGCTGAGGTTGTGCCGGCCATGCCAGCAGTACTGGTTCTTGGCCACACGGCTGACCAACTGCAATGACTCCAGGACGTTCACAATATCGTAAATTCGTCTCCGCTCAACTCCTGGTTTGGAAGTGGGGGGGGACAGATAAAAAAGACATAGATGCTCATCTTAGTTCAGCAGAGGCAAACAGAGAACAGGTTGTTCTCTAATAGACATTTCCATTGTTCACGTGGACACATTCCATTAGATACATCTATATTTGCACACTGAAAATCTGATTTATGTGTGGCCAGCTTCATGGTATGCTGCTCTTTGCCCATTTTCTTAACTTCTACATCAGCCATGGCTTCAGCATAAGGAAGCACCTACACTGTGTTTAGGGTTTGCAGATTGCAGTCTGCTAGCCCCATTCACTCAGACCTACCCAGACTGCCCCAGGGTTTTCAGAGCACTTTGGCCCTTCCTGACAGAGAGCTTCAAAACTCACACATGTAGCTGTACACAAGCCTGTGTGTAACAGGGGGCAGGAAAGGGTATGTCATAGTGTAGAGATGGAAGCCCCTCATACAGGAACCAGTGGGAATGCAGTCCTCCACTTGCATTTACAGTGGCACGATTACTTTACTTGCTAAGCAAGTACCAAGTAAAGGGGCATAAAAAGCTTCACAAGGTGCAAAGTGGTGTAGAATGAGACCTACTGTTACCAAATGAAACAGAAACGAATCATCAGTGCTGGCTGGGTCTACACCTACGAGAAATTTATGGAATATGTCCAACTTGAGTTCAGCCTGCTGATGTGAGCAGGGTTGGGGACTGAATATGAACAGGCTGGTGGCTGTGCTCGCTGTCCTGAGTATTTGTGTCCAGTGCTGTTTGAAGCATGGCTGTTATATATAACACAATGTACTACATGCTGGTGGGAGCATCTGCACCAAAAATCCTCTAACAGTTAACATCAGCTGAGCAGAACAAGTGCTAGTTAGGGGGAAAGGTTTTGAAAACTTCCCTGTGGGATGGCTGTTTACCCACCTGAAGAATAGGGATAATACTTACCAGTCTCAAACACATATTAGGTGAAATAATTTATGAGCATTTACAAGTGTGTGAAGAACTTGGAGTGAAACATAATCCAGAAAAACAAGAGTGCTACACACATATCCTGGTGTCTATCAGGCACCAGCAGTACAGCCCCCTTTGCGGCCTTCCATGAACAAAACAACATACATTTGTAGCAAAAGCTGTATCACAGACATCATTTGTTACACTGAGTGCAGCAACATCAGCACTGGGTAATTTTGTGGTCACAAGCAAGTGGATACAAGCAAGGAAGGGAAAAAGAAACTGACAAGGACAACCAAAACCTCCCTTCTTCTGGGAGGTAAAATTTCCGACAGTAAATTTTAGAAGAAAGTTGCTATTATTTAGGAAAGGAAGGTAATGCCATTCCCAACACAGAATAAAGCACTATTCATGTGCAGCTGTACAAAGTTGGAGCATGAGCACCTCAGGCAAACACATAAAGGAGTAACTGCAAAATGTAAAAGAACAATTAATTTTAAAAGTAATTTATCCAACTATTTACCTAATCTGTATTCTATCCTATTTCCAATTCACATTACCAAGGCAGATAAATGGGTATTTCAAAGACTTTCTTAACACAGTCACAGAAGACATCGTTCTTCTGTTCCTTTTCTTCCCAAAAAAGACAAATTTAATTTTTGCTGCATCTTTTAGTACCTAAGTTTTAAATGTAATACAAGATTTATTTAGTTTAAGTCCAATTTTGTAAAGCCCTTCCTGGCTAAGAAACAACTGCTCCAAAGACTCAGATATTTTTGTTATTAATGTGGCCTGGCTGAGTCCTCTCTCCCAAGTTTTATTACTTCTTGCAGATATGTCATTAATCTTTTAACTAAAACCAAACTTAACAGCAGAACAAGTAATTGGGCTACTCAATACCTTCTTGCCACCTCAATATAATACAATTTCTCATGCTACTCTTGCAGTTCCCCCAGTAGCTTCCTGTCAGAAGGCGATATTTAAAGCTAAGGTAACCTTCATGAACCATGAGATCTTGGAAGATATGATGCCAAACATGTTCAGAAGTCAGGCAGTAAACACAACCGATCTCCTACACATGCTAGTTTGCAATTGTTTCCCCAAACGTTTCATTTTGACAAAATTTGTTGTCTCTAAGTTCTCCTTCAGAGGGTTTGTAAATCCTAACTCCTTCAATGTCCAACAAATTGAATATTTAAAAATGCAACAGAGTTGGTAAAGAGCTGGAAGCAAGATCTGTCTAGTAAAAAGTGCAGAAAGTCAGAAAGCAGATTTCAAAATGGTAGTGTTACCAAACAACACACTGAGGAATATTAGGCATTTCCAGCTCTTGATTAGTATGATTAGAAGAGCGTCCAGACCCTGGGAAAGGCAGATCTTGCATGTAGACTGTTAGAATATGATTTTGGGAAGGCCCACCTGTTAGGTTACCCCAGGTGATCAGTTACCCCAGTTCTGCAGGTATACATACCAAGAATTGAAGCCACTTCATCCAAAGAAATAGTAGTTTTCTCTGTTGACAATGGATAATTTGGATAGCGAGCTAGAAACTTTTGGCACAAGAGTCCTAAGCTTTTCTGTTTTCTGCTGGGTCTCTGCTTTTCAAATTCATCAACCGTGCTGTCATCTACTATATCATACTGTTAAAAAATAAATGTTAACCCTTTAGTGCAGAGCTTTTAAAAGCAAGACATAGTCATGTGAGGCATATTTCAGATGTTACCAATACTCAAGACAAGATTTTCTAGTTAAAAAAAACATGGACTCCTTGAAAGCACAGGGCACTTGGACAACACTATTGCAAGCTCTTCGTATTTCATCACACAAGATACCTACAGAAAAACTTGTATCTGTGCAATCATGAAATAGTGGTCATGCATGACGAAAAAAACAGTAAGACCAAACACCCAAGACTAGCAGATGATAAGATTATACTTGGAAAGAGTATTTATTTTGGAAAGAAGGAAGAATATGCTCTCAAACACTCCTGGATCTAATAAACCAGGAGATGCAGAAACCACCAAAAAGTTCCTGCAATACCTCTTTCAAACAATTTTGCTGACCTTTACAGTGACTATATCACTTTAAGAAACTGGTGATTGGGAAAAGGGTGGGGGCACTTTGCTCAGAGACTATAAAAGGTGCTACTCAGTCTTTGAAAACTAAACTTAGTCAAGATGTTAGTTTAAGTTATTCTGTAGGATGCCCTGAATATGGTCTTTCTGTCCCTGTAGACAGAAAAAAATAGAAACCAGCAAAACTGTGATGGCAAGAATGTACAAAGAGGTATGTTTATTTATCATAAAATGAGAATGATGGAGGACTTTTTTGCACTGGTAACTCTAGGGTTTTCTTCTGTGTTAGAAAAATAGGTCTTACCTCTGGCAAAGAAAAGCTGCAGGTGGTGGTAGCTGTTGAAACCCTTGTTTCCTTGCTTATGGGATCTTAAACTGTCCTTTATTAGTTGCAGCTAAGTAACCTTGTGGCAGACTGGTGCTCTGATAGAATTCTTTGAGTTTTATATGGTATGGAAATAGCAGCATCCTTACTCTAAAACTTCTACTTCTTCTGTAAGTTACCTTTCTAAGTGGAGAAAGTTATTAAATGAAAGTTTCAATAACTAGAAAATACTTGAACTCTTTATAGGAGCCACCCCAAAAATGCTGTGTGATCTTAGCAGGCTTGGAGTGTTAATGAACAAACCTTTAACATCAACTATTTTTTACCAACTGGACACTATGTTAGGAATGATCTTTAGAGAACTGTTTGCTTTGTTATGACTATGAAAACTGCAGAATTTTCTACACTACTGTTGCTACTGCACTTACTGTAAAAACTACACTTTTAGAGTGATCTGTACCTATGAAATGATGCTTCCCAGTAGAAGGACCCAGAACTATTTTCCTGTTGCTGAAATCACCAGGGAAGGATATTTTACAAGAAATAACCCAGGAGAGGAAAAGCAGTGGTTGGAACAACAACAACAACAAAGGAAGAAATCTGTAATGATGTTTACTACAGTCTGATGTCATTTTCTGCTGGGACAGACCTTCTAAAGTGAGGACAGAGATCAACCACCACAGTGCCTGAGTCTTGTGAAGTAAAAATCTTAATGCTTGACCTTGCTTTCTGACCACTAGTTTGGGGGCTGGGGTGGAAAGTGGCAAAAAAGGGGTTTCAGCTGACCACTTTGCAGGACTGTTGCAGATGAGGTCTAAGATTTAGAAAGCATGTTCTTTCATGGTCAAATTTATTTTTGAAAATGATGCTTGTTTAAAACAGATCTGGCAATTTTCTTTCTAATGTGGTTCAGAAGTACTTCAGTTGGGGAAAATCACACATTTAAGCTCTACTTCCTTCACTGTCCTTTTAAGTAATATTCAGGCTCTTGAGGGGATCTCAGGTCAATTACTGCTAAGACAGTTACTTTTAGTCTTTTGAAGTCCTACTGCTCAGCCAGTGCTGTGTAGGCAACTGTCCTTGGGAATGTCTTACAATTCTGCAGCTTTCCATAGGGAGCAAAGCACCAGTTGGAAGAAAACTGAGGAGCAACTTAAGGAAGGTCTGAACTGATAACTGAACATGAGATATCTGAGATAACATGAGGTAACCGTGCTCTGAGTCTCACCTGTAATGAATCAGGTGTATCACTCTGCTCACTGTTTTCTATGGGTCTGAAGAGCTCTTTCTTCTTCTCCCTGTCCCTCATGTCAGGACTAGCAGCACTAACAAGCATCTTCAGGTTAGCAGTAGGAGTCCAGGGATCAGGCTGAGGTCTGTCAATAATCTTAACAGGTGTAATTGGATTTCTTTCCGGTGTGCAGCCTTTTTGCTTCGATAAATCAATTGGTTCATTCTTAATGGGGGTCTTTGGGGCCATCCTGGATCGATCAAATATGTTTTCCTATTAAAAACAAAGTTCTTTAGACACAAGAGGAAAAAAACATTCCATCAATCAATTTTATGATTCTTATGAAGGCAATTTTACTGAATTGTGCCTCGGCACTCATAACTATATTTAGCACAGTTCTTCTGCCTTTGTTGGGAGTGTTAAAATATTCTACGTGCTGCTGTACTGGAAAAAGAGTATTTGAGATACTGCCTTGAAATATAGAACCTGATGTCAACCAGTCCAACTTGTGGGTTTATTGGGCTTTTAAACCCTGACTGTTATTACAAGAAAGCATTGCCCACAAACATAAATCACCAAATTGCAGGGAAACTGAAATCACACATTGGTCACATTACACTTAGCAAGAACGCACAGTTCTGTTTAAAAGGTCCCAGGTTAAAAGCTGTGCTGGGGATGCAGCTCAAACTCACAAAATGTCAAACTAAAGGGGATGTAACCTCATGTGCAAGCAAGGCACGTTTTGCACCTGCACTGTCTGCTGCTCAAAGCAACCAAGAAAATCTCCACAACTGTTCCTTGACTACAGCCAAGAGCTGCTAGAAGGAGAACTCTAATTCATCAGCTGATTTTTATCATTTCCTAAATGAAGCTCAACTCCTTCCAGTCCATATCTGCTATCAAACTTTTTTCATATTTCATCTTTGGATCCCTTTCTCTTACTGCAAGAATTATCACTGCAGATGAACTCACTTCAAGTGACTGACTGAAGGAAGCGTTATTTGTATCCTCGATATATTTTATTTTGTGCTGTAAGAAATCCAAATCAGAAACTGAATAAAAGCCTGAAACAAAAAAAAATTAATTTATACCAGTTTACCTCAAGAACTTTCTTAAGTTTTGCCTTTTACCTGGAGTAATTTAACTATTCTGTAGCTTAAATAGATATTTAAACAGGTGATTCCAGAGGCCATCCTAACAGGCACAGTCTAGCTAGAAAGCAGAAAAAAGGTCTAATAACAACTGAAATTGGCTTTTACTAGGAGCAGTTTTGTAGCATTCAGACTGGAAACAAATTTGGCACATCAAAAGCATTTTACTCTAAGCAGTGATGAAGGACACTTCTGCATACATTCACCTATGAATTACCTAAAAGGATGTAATAAATACATCTCTTTTTCTACAACTAACAGTCAGCCAGTTGTAACTTACTACACTGTGACAAATAGGGGTCAGTTTAGAGGCCATGGTATTTCTTGGAATATATATTTATATAGTGTTGGCACTCCATATTTTCTTGCAATTTCACGTTTGGCAGTGAATTGGCTCTTAAGTACTGGAGAAAGTCTATCTTCCCCTGAAGTTCCTGTTCATTATGGCTGGTGATAATGGAGCTGCAGTGAGGGCAGCAGAAGCAACCTGCTGTTTGAGTACCTCAAATCTTCATGTTTGTGCAAATACCATAATGAAAAATGTAGTGCCTCTATGTGAAAAGCACGTGACTCTGCCATTTCAGATCTTTTTTTCCTACTATCAGATCTTTATTTTCTACTATCATAATTACCTACTAAGGTAAGAAACACTTTTACCCTCTCTCCTTTCTTTTTTTTTTGATAGCTGCAACAGTCTATGAAGTCCTACCTGTATTGCACAAAACCACAAGGGCAGTTGGTAGAAGTATAAGATAGAGGACAGGAAACGCCAGCTTGATCAATTTAGGATGTAAGCAGGAATTGAAACAAATCTCTAAGATAATAGGAGTGGAATCTGACAAGAACAACGTGAATTTTGGAGGACTCAGATTGAGCATGCACAACAGGTCATGAATTGCATCTAGTTCAGGAGACATTACTGAGCGAGGATATGGCCAAGGCTACGTATGTCATCTCCTGGCTGGTGAGGCAGTAGGGAAACAACGAGTTTGGTCCTTGCTGAGTGGCCCTACTTAGCCTCTTGACTGGAGAACACCACTTTATGAATATAGACCAGAAGGCCAGCACAGTGGACATGTCCATCAGCGTGCTCATACTGCTGCTAGATAAAAGACCTATACTATTCCTGTGCCAAGTTAGGCCTGGTGGTTCTTACCTTTAGAACCGTGAGTCTCCAAAAGAGCCCTCTCCACCTCACCACATGGTAGCCATTGGGATACTTGAGGTCACTGAGTGAGTTTTACTCAGGTGAAAGCTAAAAAGTGTTTCCCTGCGTGTAGTGCTAGAGCGCAATCACTTCAATTACTGACAAGGGTGGCATGCCTCGGGCTTCTTACACTGGATTATCTCTTTATCTTAGGGGTAGCGCTGGACATGCCAGTGCCCCAAGCGCTCACAGGTAAGATGCTGCTGTACAGACCACCAGGGCAGAGCAGGTCCGATGGGCAGCACCTCAAACGCTGCCCAGGGGAGCCACAGAAGCACGATCCAGAGCCCGACCCCTCTCCAAAGCCCCCCGGGTGGCGGCCCTGCTCCGGCGGGGCTGGGGCTCCGCCGCGCCCACCGCTCTCGCCGCCCTCCTTCCCCCGCTCCCGCTTCCTCTCCTCCCCGCACCGCTCCGGGGCTCCGGACAACGCGTGCAGGGAACGCACGGCACCGGACCGGACCGGACCGCCCGCCGGCCCTCCCGCTCACCTTCTGGGCCGCCTCGGCGCGGCCCCGCCGCCCCGGCCGGGCGCTCGCCAGGTCCCGCAGCGCTAGGACGCTCACCTCCATCTGCAAAGCGAAAAGGCGCTTTTAGCCCGGCTCTTAAGGGGAGCCGCTCCCGTCCCCGGAGGGGCGCGAGGGGAGCGCGGCTGCTCGGGGCTGCGTTCCCGGGGAGGGATGGAGGGATGGAGGGAAGGGAGGGGCGGGAGGCTCGGCGGGCTCCGCGCCCTCACCTCGGCCGGGGCCGCGGCGCGCGGGGGGCGCGCGGCTCT